>CDFI01106378.1:3083-25014 GCA_000826405.1 Acanthamoeba divionensis | reverse complement strand
TGGTTGAAACCTGTCTTGTCAGAGCACAGTATTTCCATGCCAGCTATCTCCTCTACAGCAGTGAGACGGCTGACGATGGCCTTCTTCTTGGCCAACGCAGAGGCACCCAACGCCATCGTCACGCTAAGAACAGTTGGCTACAGATAGGGCAGACAGATAGATTAAACAGATTAATGCAGGTAACCCCAAAGTACAGAGGCTGGTTGTGAAGTACCATCGCGATGGGCAAGCCACCAACGACGAGCACAAGGATGTTATTCAGTGGAGCACACTTTCCATCAGCCACCCCTATTTGATCGCCCNNCCCCCCAGAGATGCAATCGTTGAATGTCTCGCACTTTCTGCTCTCTGCTCTCACACACTCATCACACACACACACACACCACTTCATCTGAAGTCTCTTACCAGTGCATGGCTTGTCCCTTCCTGCAAACTGCACAATGAGCTCAGCAATAACGCCCACCATTATGAAGAGGATGCAAAAGTAACCTATGCTCTATTGAGAGAGAGAGAGAGAGAGAGAGAGAGAGAGAGAATCAAAGGACCAGTCAACACAACACATGCATATGCATTCAGACAGAGCCGATGTGGTGGTGGTGATGATGATGATGATAAGGTGAGGAAACAACCTTTAGGACAATGTGGATGTGACTCCTTTTCTGGGTCTCTGCAACTGTCTTGGCAGCAGATCCATAGAAGGTGTTCATTCCTGTGGCATGCACAACTGCCGTCATCTCTCCTTGTTTAACTAGAGTTGCAAACACGTTACGAGAACACATTAATCTATCCTTAGATATCACATCAAACACTCAATAGAAGTGGGGATGGAGAGAAGGGAATTGCACCTATGGAGCCGGAGTATATCTCATCGCCTGGATAGCGATCCACGGGAAGGGACTCGCCAGTGAGGGATGACTGATCTATTTTGAGAGAGTCTCCATCATCCAGCAGGTAAGCATCAGCTGGTATCACATCCCCAAGACGAAGAAGCACCACATCACCAGGTACCTAAAGAATTCCCAGAAGCACCAGTTAAGGATGATGAATCAGGATCCAACACAAGAATAGAGGCGGAGGAATAATAGGAAGGACGGAAGGGAAGGTGGAGTGAGGTACAAGGTCAACAGAAGGGGACCCAGCGCGGATTTCGCCGTCTCTCAAGCACTTACACGCTGGAGCCAGTTGCTTCTGGAGCGCATCAATTGCATTTCCAGAAGAGTAATCCTCATAGAAACCTGCACTACCCCACCCCCAAACATCTTTATTCCTGCTCTCAAAGCCAATCCTCTGGCTGTCTACTCTCTGCTCTCTCTCTCTCTCTCTCTCTCTGACACACACACACACACACACACACCGGCATGAAGAGATGTGTGCTCGTACCTATGCAGGCGTTGAGCAGCAAAAGGGCACAGATAAGAAGACCATCAGCGTAGTCAACCAGAATGAATGATAACAAAGCTGCAAACTCCATAGCCCTGTTTATTTAACGCTCATCAACGAACGAAAGCAAGGTAGGGATGATCTGTAGATTTGTTACCATGCCAAGGGATTCCAAAAGAAGTAAAGAAATTTGAGCAATAAGCTTTCTTTCTTTTTAGGCAAAGAATTAGGGCCATAACGTTCCTTACGAATCTAAGAGAGCAGTGCCAAAGAGGGATTGAGATGGAACGAAAACAGGACAACCAAGAAGGTAGAACTTCAAGGGATCATGTGATCCTAAGAAGAAGGGAGAAGGCTTACTGCGGCCTCTTCACTGGTAAGACCCTTTCTAGTAGCACCTTCTGTGATGGAAGCGAGCACGTCATCCACTCTGCGCTTGAGAGCCTCCGGGTCGTCCTTGGTCTCTTCCGACGATGACGATGTATCATCACTGCTCGACTGTTTAACGGTACGGCCCTTCTTACCTTGAGATGTTTGATGTGTGGTCCACGGAACCGGGATGTGTGATTGTAAGGTGAGATGAGATGAGATACAATCAAGTACAGCTGTCAGTTATTATGATTCTTTTTATTCTTATTATGAGTCTTGTTACCTTTCTTTTTCTTTTTCTTCTTTTTCTTTTCATGGTCGGAGCCAGCTGATGAGTCTTCATCGTCTCCCTCCGTTGTGCTTGCTGCTGGTGTCTTCCCACCCTTGGATCTCCTTGATTTGTGAAGCTTGGTATCCTTCTTGTGATCGGAGTCATGATCATCCTTAGTACTACCCCTTTCCTGTTTCTCTTCTTCAGTAGTGTGACTACCCTCAGATTCCGACTCTGAGTCCTTTTTCCCTTCCATGTTTGTTTGCTTGCTTGCTTGCTTGCTTAACAATTGAGAGATGGATGGGATGGCCAGGCTCAGCTCCCAAATAGATATCAAAAAACAAAAAGGGGGTGTGTTACGCTTTTGGTTTAAACACTAAATAAATAAATAAATAAATACAGAACAGAGAAGAAGCCTGTGGACCCCACAGAACGGGGAGTCTCCTTCTCCTTCTCGGTCTGCCCGGTTTGGGGTTTTGGGGGGTCCTTGTTTAGTCAGGAGTCACCAAAAACCCACGGTGGGCATCTCTGTCAGGGACGAAAAGAGGCAAGTCCCAAACCTCCCACTCCCATTTTACTTCGATATAGACCAGGGCAGACGCCTGTACGGAAGCTTCTGGATCACAATGGAATCCAGAGACAGGGAGTAACCCCCGAATAGTTTGTGTCGTTTCCCTTATCATCTGAAAGGTCAGGACAAAAAAAGATGGAATCCATAAAACAAAACAAAAATTAAAAACAAAAACAAAAACAAAAACAAAAAAACAAAAACCAAATCAAACTGATGATTTTCGTTTTATACAATTATGATTATCATTAAAGATATTTTGTTTTTATTAATAACTTTACTTATTTTAATAAATATAATGCATTTTAAGAACGTGAGATGATTTCATTTTAAAATAATGTCACACACACACACAAAGTGTTGTTGGTTGTTGTTGTGGAAACCATTCTTTTGTCAAATTCCAGCAGCAGGAGGCTTCCTCTCATAGACCCTCCTGAATTTTTCATCTATGCCTGCCAGATAGAAGGCGCCAGCGAACAGATCATCGATGGGCTCTGTTGGCACAAAGGGCTTCTTCACATTGTCGTCACTGGCCAACTCCCGTCTCTTGAGGGCCTCAACAAACTCCACGGGAGTGACCTTCTTCCTCGCCTGCAGCCTCTGCTTGAATCCAGAACGATTGGCGATCCTCTGAATGCCTTCACGGGACTTCAGCTGCACGGAGAAGAGGGAAGCAGCAAGTCCAGAGCCATAGGAGAACAACATGGCCCTCTTCTCTTTGCTGCTGCTGGCGTTGCTGCTGTCAGCCTGGAGTCTCTCTGCCTCTGAGTCGATGAGGGACAGCAAGCAGGCATACAGGGAACCACAGTAGGAGTTGCCAAGCTCTTTGGCAAGCAGCAGGGAAGGAACCACTTTCTCCTTGTAAGAGGGATCGCTGAACTGTACAAACTCTTTCATGAGTTGGTGGTCTTCGTATGTTGTCTCTGGCTGAAGCTTGCCCTGAGATCTAACCCACTCATGCTTGGCATGATTGGTTTGGTGGACCGATTCTAGATAGTTCTGGAGGAATCAAAAGAACATGTCAGGATCGTGTTGACAGGTGAATTGGATTGTATCAAGTGGATATATGTTACCATCCTAGACCATGATTTCTGTACAAGTTTGGTGTAGGGAGAATGGAAAAGAGCGTAATCGGCATCTTCGCTCAAGTTGAACGGTTTGGCCTTTTGTTGATTGAACTGCTGTGCCTGTTTGAGGAACGGAGAGAATGCATGGTCAACCTTGATATGGTTACTGCCTTGGGCGGTTGAAAAAAACTATGATGGGGATAGCCGAAATAGTACATAGCGCAGGAAGCAATTGTCTAAGGCTCGCAGGTAGCAGCTGTTGGAGAGATGTCCGTCAACCAGAGGGTATTCAGACCCCATGACAGGTTTGTAAAAGTCCCAGGCATTCTCCATGAAAGTAGAACGAAGGCCTCTCTCAAACACCACAGGAGCCTTGGGTCCTGTAGTTATTCAACAAATCCATCTTAAGGACCAAAACACAAAGATCAACAAGATAACTCCTGAAAGGATAAAATACCAATGAGCATGGCTACAGCAGCAACTCCACCTGTTGGGCGGGCCGGGCCGGGCTCATAGACAGCAATATCTCCAGCAACTACGAGTGCATGACGTCCATCCCAATAACTGCTCTCAACCTAAATCCACCCGAGATGGGCCTTCTCAGCTTCTAATCCATGATTCCATTCATCTGATGAAATTAAAAGTTGAATTTGCGTTATGATTTACCCAGTTGATTGCGTTGAAGAGAGCATTGGTGCCTCCATAGCATGCGTTGGTTGTATCAATCCCTGTGATATTGTATCATGAGGGTGAGATATGAGAAGTCGCAAAAGAATCTAATTTTTGTTTTCTCTATCAATGAGCCCACCAACCTCTGCTCTCTCACACACAACCTCGACAAAGAAAGAGTGGGTTTCAAGCAGACCTTCTATGTCAGTGTTCCCGGAACTTTTGAACAGGTCCATGAGATGGGACTTGACTGACTTGGACTTGTCTACGAGTGTCTCTGTGCCCACTTCCAGACGGCCTATGGAGCCCAAATCGATACCGTTCTTCTCCACGAGAGATGAAACAGCTAACACCAACAAACCAAACTGAAGATTAGTATTTGTTAAGATTTGAAGGAACAGTGCACACTTACCAGAGAGGCAGATTGAGTTTATGTCCTCACGATCACCAGAAAAGGCCATACTGGTCTGACCTAGACCAATGCTGTACTTGCCTGCACTCACTCCATCATGTTGCTCTGTATTACCAGTCACTGTGTCAGTATCTCTCTCTGCTCTCACACCACCACAACCAAGGAGGAGAAATATACCAAGATCTGTCTGGCTGACGTAAGTGGACGGAAAGTAGACCTCCATGGCCAGAATTCCCACGTCCTCTGGGAAACGGCTATAATCTCCAATCATGCGCTTGCTCATGATGATGAGGCCTGGGTTGTTGAAGAGTTGGCCACAACTATGCCTTGTCGTTGTAGTGGTGGTAGCAGTGAAACAACGCTTTGTCAGCTGGCTTCCACTCAACGTCTTTAGGCGATTCATTGGTTGGCAACAACAGAATTTGGTGAAGGGGGGAGCAGAGATTAGTGAGTGAGTGTGTAGTGTGAGTACTTAGCTCAAAAAAGATAGAAGAGGTGTGGTGGGGCACTATTATGAACAAGAACACAGTTAAGTAGCCAGAGAGAAGTGAAATGGTGGAGTGAAACTGAATCCGCTCAGCTGAACTCTCTCTGTTTTCCCTCTCTCGTTCATTAGAACAAACCGCGCACACTGATACACAAACCTTGTTGTTGGGCTCGGTGGGCCAATGTCCCAGCCGTTGGGATGATTAAGTCTAGGAGAAGTTACGGCTTAATTGGGCGGGTGTTGTCTTTGTTGTTAAAAATAAGCAGGAACAACAACAACATGGCTTGGGTGGGTGGGTGGTGATGTTTCAGATGAAGTGGAGAATTAGAAAAATAAATTATTGAACTATTTGCGTGCTGTGCTAAAATATCGACCATTCCTTCTTGGAAAGTCAATTTCTTTTCCGCCAATAAAAATTCTCCGAAATAAACAGATCCGTCAATTAAAAATCAAAACGGAAAATTTTATTGTCCAGTTAAAATGAAAAATTTGGAATGAATGGAATGTGGTTGTCTAATGAAAAGGCCCAGAAAACGTGTTCATTTTGTGCAGCTTTTACAACCTCATCACAACCAAATGCTTCACCTTCTACCTCAAGACCAAAGAAGAGTGTGAAGCACCACCAGCAACTTTGCAAAGTAGGGTAGACTTGGTTTAAACTTAGGACTCTTCTTTGGTCATAGAGGCCGAAGGCATGCCGCGAACTCTGCGTGGGACACTGTACAAGCGAAGAAGGAGAGAGAAGATGACCACTGGAAGGGATGACAGCAGCTCAGATAGACCTGCAAGTGCTGGAGGAAGGACGAAACTCGTGAACGGGTAGAGGATTCCTGCTGCAAGAGGTATTCCCATCACGTTGTAGAGAAACGCCCAAGCAAAGTTGAGGGATATGCGCCTGAAGGTTGTTCTGGAGATATCAAGCGCTATGAGCACACCCTTGAGGTCATTTTTTACCAATATCACGTCAGCGGCCTCCAGGGCAATGTCTGTGCCTGCTCCAACAGCAACTCCAACATTGGCTTGTGCAAGTGCAGGGGAATCGTTGATGCCATCACCGACCATGGCTACGATCTGCCCACAGGATTGGAGTTCGCGTACCTTTTCCACCTTGTCTTCAGGAAGAAGACCTCCTGCTGCGTGCAATATTCCTAGTCTAGATGCCACTGCCTCTACCGTCCTTGGGTTGTCGCCACTTAGTAGCCACACATTAACACCTTTCCTCTGAAGTTCATGCACTACTGCTGCTGATTCGGGCTTTGGTGTGTCGGAAAGGGCGATCAAAGCGACCAGGCGGTTATCCGTGGAAGCCCACACAACTGTCTGGCCTCTGCTCTCCATCCAAGCAGCAACATCTTCATCGAGGCTTGGAATAGAAACCCCTTGCTCCTGCATCCACAGCCTGTTGCCAACACATACAGTTCTACCTGTTACAATGCAAGCAAGCCCTTTCCCAGGTGTGGCCTGAAAGTTCCCAGGTTCATCAAGAGGTCTCGTGCACTGCACCTTTGCGTAATCATATATTGCCTTGCCTAGCACGTGCTCACTGCTGCGTTCAGCGGATCCTATCAGAAAGATAATGTCGTCGCTATCCTCATTCTGCTCCCCCAGAAGTCGAAAATCCGTAACCACTGGTTTGCCGTGAGTCAGCGTGCCCGTCTTGTCGAATACCACCACTCCCACTTTGTGACAGGTTTCCAATATGGGGCCGCTCTTGAACAGGATGCCATGCTGGGCCGCCACCCCAGTACCAACCATGACCGCAGTAGGCACTGCCAGCCCGATAGCGCATGGGCAGGAAATCACGAGCACAGCGATAGCGAATCGCAGAGCAAAGGATGCAGGATTCCCATCAGCATCTACGATTCCTGTGGCCGCAAGAGTGATCCACAGGGCAAAGATCAACATGGTGAGCAACAGTATGAAGGGGACGAATAATGCTGCGATACGATCAGCAACTCTCTGTACGGAAGGTTTGGAGACTTGTGCCTCCTCAACGAGCCGACCAATAGCAGCAAGGGTGCTCTCAGATGTGATTCTTGTGGCGCGCACATGGATGGTGCCCTGCTGGTTGATAGTACTGCCATAGACTGCATCACCAGCCTGCTTCTCGACGGGCATAGATTCACCAGTGATCATGGACTCGTCCACTGTAGTAGAACCACAGGCAATGAGGCCATCAGTAGGAATTTTGGATCCTGGAAGCACCTTAAGCAGGTCGCCTGGTTGCACTAGCATCACATCGATCACTTTCTCCTCTGTCATTTTACCATTCTCTGCTTTGCGCATCAGGATTGCTGTGGTAGCCTGCAACTTGACCAACTTGACCAGTACATTGGACGTCTTACCCCTGGCAGCAGCCTCCAGGTAGCGACCGAGCATGATCAGAATCAACAACACTGCAGAGGTCTCAAAGAAAGATTCAGCCTCGTAATTGCTGTAGGTCATGGAGATGATGGTAGAGATGGCAGAATAGAAGTAGGCTGTCGAAGTGCTCAATACTACCAGGGTGTCCATGTTGACAGTCCTCCCATAGCGCAGCGCTCTGTAGGCCGACTCATAAAGAGGATATCCGACCCAGAACTGGATTGGAGTTGCGAGGATCCAGTTAACAAGCACTGCCATAGTCAGGCCAGATAGCACGTCAGTGTCAAAGGCGTCGTTCACAGTTGAGATATGAGGAAAGACAAATGATATCAGTAGCACTGGGATGCCCAGCACAGCGCTTATCAAAAAGCGCCATCCTAGTCGCCTGGTCTCCTCCTTGGAGGATAAAGATGAACGGATAGATCCTGACATGTCAGCATGCAGCGTTGTAGAGAAGCCCAAGGTCTCAATATCTTCCATAAGGGTCCTAATGCCCACAAAAAGAGGCTCATATTCAACCGAGACAGTCTTTGCGAGCAGATTCACTGATACACCAAGCACTCCGTATCGTGCCCTCATGTATGACTCGATCCTCCTCGCATCATCTGAGCACAGGTCATCATCTATGTCGAAAAGAGCATGCGTGGAAGCAGAAGGCACCAATGCATGTACGCCGTGGCCAAGCGATTTGATTTCTTGCATGATGGTCTCTTCATCGAGTAAAGATGAGTTGTATTTCACATCCGTCCTACCTGTTACGGCGCTAGCACGGGCAGAGATGACGCCCTTGCTCCTCATCAGCCTTTCCTCTATCATCTTTGAACAATCTCCACAAGTGATGCCAGTCACCGCAAAGACTGCTGTCTGTTCCCCTTGGGAGGATGCTGCTTCTGCCTGTTTTGAAGAATTGCGCTGTGAACTTTGGCGGATAGTAGCCACACAGCACACCAGCATACAACAGCCCGTTCTACAGCACTTGCCACTCTCCCAGCAGAAGCTGCAGCAAATGATATCGATTGTCATGCTGAGCTTGGGCTGTGGTTGGCCACTGCTGGAGCACTCGTCACTGTCGTCCACCTGTGCCCTGGTTGAAGAGCTGCCAGGGCACCCGCTGTCCTCTCTTGCACAACAATCAGGGACAGCTGGAGCTGGGTCACACTTGGCTTTCTTCCCTTTGCAGCCTTTGTTGCTGTCTTTTCTCTCATCCACTACTGGTTGTTCTGCAGGCTTAGAACAACACTTCTTCACTTGGCAGCTGTCGCCGCCGCCTTTCCTCTCTTCTAACACTTGTTCTACAGGCTTAGAACAGCACTTCTTCCCTTTGCAGCCGCCATCACTGTCGTTTCTCTCATCCAACACCGGTGCTGTCGGCTTAGAACAGCACTTTTTCCCTTTGCAGCCGTCATCACTGTCTTTTCTCGCATCCAACACTGGTGCTGCAGGCGTAGAACAGCACTTCTTCCCTTTGCAGCTGTCATCACTGCCTTTTCTCTCATCTAACATTTGTTCTACTGGCATAGCACAACACTTTTTCCCTTGGCAGCCTTTGTTGCTGTCTTTTCTCTCATCCACTACTGGTTGTTCTGCAGGCTCAGAACAACACTTCTTCACTTGGCAGCTGTCGCCGCTGCCTTTCCTCTCTTCTAACACTTGTTCTACAGGCTTAGAACAGCACTTCTTCCCTTTGCAGCCGCCATCACTGTCGTTTCTCTCATCCAACACCGGTGCTGCTGGCTTAGAACAGCACTTTTTCCCTTTGCAGCCGTCATCACTGTCTTTTCTCTCATCCAACACTGGTTCTGCTGTTGGCTTAGGACAGCATTTCTTCCTGCATTTCCTTTGCTCTTCTTGGGGCCAAACATACACTGTTTCAACAGCGTCACCCTCGTTCACCTCTTGGAATTGAGCCTTGCTCTGTTTCTGCTGTTGGCAACAAGGCTTTTGCGTTCTTCCTTGGCCAGCAGTGGGTACATCAGCACAGCCACCACGAAATTCGCTTGGAGCCTGTCCTTTGGTGAGGCCTCTTTCAGAACTGCCAAGAGGAGATGCACATTTATCCTCACGAACTAATGGCACATAAGAAGAAGGACTCTTGCCACTGGGCTTGCAACAACTTGCCCTTTTGTTCTATAAGTAAGGGGGTGGGATATAATTGTAATGTCAAAACAAGATTGTACCAAACTATAAAGAGTTTAGAGCCCACATGGCCGCAGATACTCAAAATAGGTGGTGTCAAGAGAAAATGCAATACGTACAGAGGGACAACAAGCTTTTTGGTTATCCTTAGACTCTGCAAGGGCTGTATAATGCACAACAGCAGGAAGATGGGAGGGTTTCAGAGGAGACTTTTCAGTAAACATTGTTTAGTGATCGTATTAGACTGGCAAGAAGTGGAAAACTATAGAATATAAGCTTTGAGATACAAGGGGCTCTTCTTCTTTTGCTTGTTTTATTGGGCTGGATGTCTAGAAGTAGAAATGAAAGTGCCAAGCACTTTAATGGCTCTATTGATTTTATTTGAAAAACAAGGTGAAAGTGTTTGTTGTTAGCAGCAAGGACTCTCTCAACCAATGAAGTGAGTTTTTGTAACTAATAATGAACACTGGTGTTGATTGTTAGATCTACTAGAGTGCATGTTGGCACAAAGTACCATCAACATGGCACTTGGTCTTGTATCAGATTTATATTTATTKTATAAAMTTACTTTTTTGAACATTTAATAACATATAACTATTTTAAYTTATWTTTTTTTGAATATTGCTATTCTTTTTCTTTTCTTTCAAGATCGGGCGCCAATCAAAATTCATTCGATCAATTTCAAAGCTTCCAACGAAAAATCAAAACATTTACTGGAAATTAGAATCTAAATTAATTTATGAATTTTGATTGGCCCCGTACGTTGGGTGCTTAACTGTTTCATTCCAGCTTATTCGGGACCTTCATATTATTCTCTGTCTGAAATCTTGAGAAGGAGGCCTACTTCCCACCTCCTCCAGAGAGACTCGTGCAAGGAAGGGAGTGCGTCTGTCTCTGTGGTGGTGGCAACATGTTCAGCGCAATCTCGTCCAAGGCCAAGAAAGCTGTGTCCAGGGACAAGTACAGATTTCAAGATGGGGAACTGGATCTAGACTTGACCTACATCACGAACAAAATCATAGCAATGGTACCCACGTTGTGGTGTGGGGGTGGTTGATAGTTGCATTTTTCTTTCATTCTTTCCTTCCAAGATTTCGTAACATTCTAACAAAAATGAATAAAAGGGTTTGCCAGGCTGTGGAGTCGAAAAAGTGTGGAGGAATCATGAAGAAGGTAACTTTTTCTCTTTGAACTGCCCCACCTCCCCCCTGTTCAAACAAATCACAAGTCACCACCAGATTTTCTCTTCTCTTCTTTTTTTGTTGGTTATTAATAATAATATGTCTTTGTTGTGGTATATGTTGATCAGATGTAGCAAAGTTCTTCAGCAAGTATCACAAAGGGCGCTACATTGTTATTAATCTGAGTGGGGAAGTGTATGACTACAGCAAGTTTGACTATCAAGTCAAAGTACATATTGCCTTTATAATATTTCACTCTCTGCTCTCTCTCTCTCTCTACATTTATATATGCTTTGCCCTTCATCTGCCTCTTCCTCTTTGCATTCTGCCCCTCTGCCCCTTCTCTCCTTCAATTATCAATCTATTAGACACATTTGTCATTGAGGGATCTAGATCAGTGGAACTGAACCTTAACACTTTTTTTTTCCCATTTTGCTGCAGGAATATGGTTATCCAGATCACAGCGCTCTCCCTTTGGGTCTTCTGTTCACAATCACCAATGCGATTAACTCGTGGCTCTATGAGCATCCAGAGAATGTGGTTGCTGTACATTGTTTAGCAGGTGAGCACACACCTATATATATATATATCATCAGCACCATTCTCAATTTTTGAACAACTTATTGTTATAATAATAATAATAACTTCAACTTACTCTGTCTTGATGGTGCCAAGGTCGTGGTCGGACTGGAACAGTCGTGAGCGCGTGTCTAATAATGCAGGGTCTGTGCGTTGACTCTACGTCAGCCTTACAGTTCTTTGCACAGGCGCGCTCATCCAAATGTATGTGTTGTACTCTCCACCAACGCCCTTCTTCTTCTTCTTCTCCTCTCCCTTTCTTTTCCAATCCGCCTTGTCTTACTTACTGTGTTACTTTTGCTTCGTTTTTTAACCGATCTAGGTGAGGGAGTGATAACTCCCTCACAACTTCGATATGTTAGATACTACAGTGATGTTGTAAGAGGTGACCATTTCATCTTCTCAGACTGTCGTTATAAGATAATGTCTCATCGATGATGCAATAATATTAATCTTCTTTTCTGTTCTTTTTCGTTTGTTCCACTTTTTTAGGAGTGAGGCCCAACCCTATTCAGAGAGAGCAAAAGCTGATTCTCGAAAGCATAGAAATGTCTCCTTGCCCTAATGTCCCTGGCACAGCAGAGAAAGACGCTCATCTTGGTGGTGGATGGCGGCCTGTCTTCGAAATAGCCTCACTTGCTGGTGTGTAGTGTGTGTAGTGTGAGAGAGCAGAGCAGAAAAGAGAGCAGGCAGAGCAGGGTGTGTGTTAATTTTACTAATTATCTGTTTTACTGGGCAGGCTTAACCCCGGAAGTGATGTGGTACTCGTCCAACAACCCAGAGGCGCCATTCTATAATACACGTGATCACTACACACATGCTGTAAAGATTGGTACGTTTGGGCCCTTCCTTCTAAAAAAAAAAGATGTTTGTCAGTAGGTGTTGTAAGATGTTAAACATATATGGTTTTTGTTGTAAAGATTCACGAGGTTGCCCTTTGCAAGGGGATATTCAAGTGAGGTGTTACCACAGAGAGAAGAGCAAGTCCAGGTTTATGAAAATTATCAGCAATGGCAAGTTCAAGAAAGTGGAGCAAATGTCTCTGGTCAACAAGTTCCCTCTGGTCTGCTTGTTCAGGTTTTCCTTTCACACATCCTTTGTGGATAACTTCTCGTTCACGCTAAGCAAGAAGGACTTGGATCCCATGTTCTCTGGAGTCTGCTCAACAACCATCATCCCCGAGGACTTCAAGATAACGCTCAAATTTGCACCATCCACCACCACAATGGAACCAGCTGGCACGCCTTCTTCAACTCATTATAATGAAGCGCCCGCTTCTTCTTCTTCTTCTTCTTCTTATGGAGCTCCTCCTCCATACAGCACGTATCAACCTCTCTCAAATGCTCTTCCTTCCTATGCACCTTCTTCTTCTTCATCTTCAAATCGTCTTTCTGCTTCTTTCGCTGGCTATCCCCCTCCTCCTTCTTCTCCTTCAAATCGCCTTTCTGCTTCTTTCTCTGGCTATCCTTCCCCTTCCCCTCCTCCTTCTTCTTTTTCTTCTTCAAATCGTCTTTCTGCTTCTTTCTCTGATTTTCCTCCCTCCTCGTCTCACCCTTCAATGGGCCCTGCACCACCAGGCCCTCCTCCTTTCCCCACCATCGATTTTCCCGGTCCATACTCCATTCCGTCTCTTCCTCCTTCCTCAATGTATCCTCCTCTCTCTGCCCATGTACCACAACAACAACAACAACAACCACAACATCAGCATCAGCCATCCGCCACTTCTTCGTTCTCTCCTTCTTTGCATCCTCCTCTGTCTGCAGGGATTCCTCCTCTTTCCTCCTCTGGCCAGCCTCTGCCTCCTCGTACATCGCCCTATGGTAGCATGTTGCCTCCTCCTACAGCAGATCCCTTTGCTCCCGTCCAGTTCCCTTCCTTTGGGCCTTAAACATACAAAAATATCACATATTCACAGCCAACCGCTGTGCGCTTCCTCATATATATGAACCTCCCATTCACCAGACTCCAAATAAACAAACACATATGGTTTGCTATTGAGATCTGACCAACAACCTTTTCATGAATTATATATACATATATCAAACGTTAACTTGGTTTGGAGGTGATGTAGTAGCACTACACCTGATTTCTTTTGGTCAAGGGTGAGGTGTGTGTTGCCGGTGCACTTCAGGCTCATCACTGCACCTGATGAGCTCCTCAAAGTTGCCAAGGATATGCAAGCACTCTGGCCGATTCAACCTCTTTGATATAGTTTATGTTGCAAGAAGATCTGGCAATTGAAGACACTCACCACCAAGTCGTGTAGTTTGGCCTCCCAGTACACTTTGGCTTCAAGCCTACACTATATCTTTAAAAAAATTGCTCTGCTGAAGAGGGCCACCATGCAAGGCTCTCTTGTCAGAACTTACTCGAGGACATTCGGAGGATTGACCAAACCTTTATTACCTCTCATCTTCAGGGTCAAACAGATGTTTGAACATTGAAGCTCATAAATATTTATTTCTTGGAAAAATATTTAAAGCGTCGACAGCTGAGCAATTAGCTCCCCTCTTGGGGGGAGAAAAGGGGAGCAAATAAACGCAGGCACCTGCACAAGACCCCTTCTCTCTCATGCAAGCGAGACCCGTTGGTGGCGGTGTAGCGCACAACCACCAGCAGCAGCTACTGCACCAGCACCATCATCACCATCCACAACACAACAATCTTCAGCATCATCACAACCAACATCATCACCATCAGCGTCTTCATCACCAACACCAACATCTAGAGCACGAACAAGACGTCCATCATGATCAGCGAATATCGGGGGCGCTTGGACCTGCTTCCTCCCTGCCCCAGCTCGAACTCACACATCATACACAGCATCATCACCACAATGGCCTGGAAGCAGTTGATGATGAGCACCTCTTGGCAGTGGGAAATCATGACCTTGACGTGGTGCACCACTCCCACCTTCACCACCATGAACTCGCTCACTCCCACCTTCACCACCTTCACCACGATGTGACTATGACAGAACAAGTTGAGCATGGGCAACTTCATATGCATGTAGTTCAACCAGATGTTGGTCAAAATTTACAAAATCTCGAGCAGTTGCAGCACATACAAGGTTAGCCATTATTCCCTGTCTCCCAACGTGTTTGGTTGTTTACATAATTACTTTGTCAGTTGATGGACAGCAGCATCATCACCATCACCACCTGAGTGAGCTGCCAACTGTGAGCGTTCCAGGAGTAAAGGACCTTCATACAGTGACACTGGACCACCCTCACACTGGTCATGATCAGGTAGTGTAGTGTATGCATCCATTCTTCTCCTTTTCTCTTCCTAAATCGATCTCGACTGTGCATAGGTGCAACTAGAGGCAGTGACTGATGTACAAGAGGGAATCAGCAATCACCACCAGGTCGCTCAGGACTTCTACACCATTGATTCCCATGGGATAGGTATGCAATTGTATGAGTGTTTTGAGTACGAGTTAGTGCCTGTTCAGCACACAACTGTTTAAATTTTCTTTCCTGTCCCCGTACCAGCCAATATGGTGACAAAGGATCGCCATGATGATATATTGGGAGCAGGCAACTCTGTTCTCGCTACTCTCAACGGGAGTGTGACTCACGCACCTGAAACCAGCTCATCTGATTTAGGTACCAAGGACCTATTGCTACATTTTTTCAGTTCTATTTTAATCTCTTCTTGTTGTTGACTAATCATATATACAGTATCATCAGTTAGGGAGGGAGAAGGAGAAGAGATTAATGGACAAAGGCAGGTGAGCTTAAGAGAAAGAGAGGAGATTGCTAAGTGTGCGTACAAAACATGGTTTAGAATCAAGCCTGGGCACAAGGAGGTCAAGGACAAATGGTGGGCCCTCTATTACAGAAAAATCCATCCACAGTTTCATCTCAGAGACAATCATCTTGGAAGAAAGATTAATGCTTGGATTGAAGAGGACCTTGAGGTAATCAAATATAAAGGCGCAGCTGTATTTTTTCTTTTCTTTTGACTTTGGTAACAATCAACGCTGACTACAATCATACCGTGCAGCCACTCAAACAGGCAAACCCAGAAAAATTCAGCGTCAGGCCTCCTGGTAAGCCAGGACGCAAACCTAAAGTAAGGACTAGCCAAGATGGTGAGGCCATTCCGTTTCTTCTTCTTCGCCGTGGATACAAAGCCATTAATATATACACATATATATTACTTGAATACAATTCAGGCACCCCATTGAAACGACGCAAGCCGAATTCATCTAAGGATGGAACTCTTCCTGCATACCTAAATGTGGAAATGGTTCAACCTCCTCCCCTTCAAGAAGGTATAAATTGATTACAACACCCGATTCCTCTTTTTTTTTACGCTTTGTGCCCAACAAAACTTTTTTGAACTTCACTGAATGCATTTTTAAAAAAGGAATGACTGGGCCAGCGTATATGCAAAAATTAGCCAGCTGCTGCGTGGACGGCAATGTGAATTGGAGCTCTGAAGTGCTTGTGGCTGACATTGATTGGTTCAAGAAGCACAGAACTGAGATCATGGAGAGCATACCTTCACTCAGCGGAAAGGCCAAACGAAAAAAGGTTTCGCCTTAACGCAACCCCCCCCCCCAAAACTTAGCCCTCCGAAAGAAATCTCTAACGCTACAGCTGCTTTTACGATCAATAATAGCTGGGAGATCAGGAGCAAGAGCAAGATGTACAAACCAAGAGGATTAAACCACAACAGCAACAGCAGACAACGCAACAAAAGCAAGCTGCGGCCGTATCCGTTGAACAAGAGGCCGGAGCTGCCCTCTATTGCGACGTTCCATGGATCAAAACTGGTAAATGTGTTCACATACAAACAATCCATTTAATAATTAAATGTGACACAGTCAGAGATTTTGAGGCCCTTCTCAAAATGTTCTTTCTTCGAAGATGTATCGAGGCTCAGCGACGCTTATGTGATCCAGGTGGACATGCCGGGCGTTGCCCCGGAGACAGATCTGGTCGTGCAGACGGACGCCAACAAGCTACTAATCAAAGGCATGTCGTCTCAGTTCAAAGTGTTTTACATCTAAATTTATAAATTGTTAAGATATTTATATTTTATATATCAATTTCTATCCACAGGTCAGCGTAAGCGTGCTGGGGCATCATCGCTGCTATCGCATGTCGAAGAGGTTCAGCTTTTGTCTCTCATTGGACAGCGCCCCTTTGGACCCTTTGCTGTTGAGGTCATGCTGCCCCTTAACGCAGACACCTCCCACACTCAACAGGTGAACCCTAACCCTAACCCTAACCCTAACCAGCAAATTTGTGTATTTTTTTACCTTAACCCATTTCTTTCTTCTTCCTTTTTCGTTTGCCACAGACATACAGCCACGGAGTGCTCACTGTAAAGGTGCCTATGGTCAAGCAGCAATGGCGTACGCTCAGCATTCTGCACCTCAGCCCCGATCACGCCCATCATCACCCCAACAACACTCACAGCCACAACAATGATGGTTCTGGCGGTGGCGGCGGTGAAAATCACCATGTCGACAACGACGGCGATCCTCACCACGACCACGAGAACCATCATTCCCTACTGCAGTAGATCAGGGGAGTATTTATTTTATTCATTTTAATTAATTGTGCAGTCTTGGCTAACCTATAAATAAATAAATAAATAGCTCGGCAGCGGACTGGACCAGTCATCACATGTATATATGTGTGTGTGCGTGAGTGCGTGTGTGCTTTTTAAGCTCTGAACTCTGAGATAATGGTCTTCTTGTAGTCGTCAAAGTCGCCGGCGTACGGCGTCACCTTGCCCTCGTGCACGATCCATAGGTCGTTGCAGACGGAGGTGATCAGTCGCTCGTCGTGGCTCACCAGCACGATGCCGCCCGCAAACTCGTTCAGCGCGCGCGACAGTATGTCGACTGTCTCCACATCCAAGTGATTGGTAGGCTAACACAAAAGAGAGCAAAAGGTTAGAGCATATTTCTTTCTATTTCTTTCTATTTCTTTCTATTTCTTTCTATTTCTTTCTATTTCTTTCTATTTCTTTCTATTTCTTTCTATTTCTTTCTATTTCTTTCTATTTCTTTCTGACACAAAGGGTGTGGTTCCTCACCTCATCGAGCACGAGGAAGTGGGGTTTGATCCATCCCATCATGGCAAAAACGACTCGACTCTTTTGGCCTCCGCTGAGAGTGTCGATGGGCTGCAACGCCAGGTCGCCAGAAATACCATACCTGTATGTATACACACGTGTTTGTGTTTTGTGCGCAAGGGAGATAGAGAGCTTTTGTTAGCAGGCGAGTCTCCTTGTGAGGGTCTCTGTCACAGCACGTCACGCTTTGTTTGTTTGCCACATGTACCTTCCCAAGTGTGCGCGGTACTCTTGCGGGTCTTTGACGGGCCAGTTCTGCATGAAGAACTGCAGCGCGGAGAGGTCCATGTCGAGCTGGTCGACGTGGTGCTGCGAGAACGTCGCAAAGCGCAGGCGGCGGTGGATAAATATGAAACCATTGTTCGCTTGGAGCTCCCCCGTTATGAGCTTCAAGAGCGTCGTCTTACCCTGACCGTTAGCTCCAACCTACATAGCCATCGCGCGCGCAAGAGAGAGAACAAAATGGGTTCCATTCAACACAAATGCATAGAGAGCAGCGCAGAGCAGCGCAGAGGCTTACCAAAGCGATTCTGGAGTCCATGTCCAGACCAAAGGTGACGTTTTCAAAGAGGTTCTTGGGCGCGTTCTGTTGTGCGCTGAGGCCGCTCCTTCCCGGGTAGGCGAAGGTGACGTTGTCGAACTGTATGAGTGGAGGCGGCAGGTCATCGGGATCAGGGAAGGAGAAGGAACATGTAGGGTCTTCCAACAGCGCTGGGATTTCCTAACAATATACATACACATACATATAGGGGTAAGATAGCAGCAGAGACGACAGCCAAAGCCCCTTGACTGATTTGAACGAATGAATGTTACAGGTAAGGGCCATTTAGTACCTCCATCTTTTTGAGCATTTTAATACGAGACTGCACGAGAGAAGCGCGCTTGGCGTTGTAACGGAAACGATCGATAAATCGCTGTGTGTGTTGACGCATCTTTTCCTGTGATTCCTTGGACTAAAAACAGAGAGAGAGAGAGAGAGAGAGAGAGAGAGTTACTCGACCCATGTGTGGTAACCACTGAGATGCGTGTGTATATTATACCTTTTGCTGATTCTTGAGTCTTTCAATTCTGGTTTTCTCGAATGTATCATAGTCTCCGCGGTAGCATTCGATTTTCATTTGATTAAGATGCACTATGTCTGTGACCACCTAAGGGTTGGAGGAAGAAAGCGGCAGGTGAGACCAGAGACCTACACAATATGCAGCACTCCAATCTCTCTGCTCTCTCTCTCTCTCTGCTTACAGAGAAAAGTGGATCTTACAGCATTTAGGAAGTTACGGTCATGTGATACGACAAAAAGGGTCGTTTTCCAAGTCCTCAGGTAGTTCTCCAGCCATATGACGGCTCCTATGTCCAACATATTTGTGGGCTCATCAAGCAACAACAGATCCGGTTGACAAAACAACGCCCTTTGGACAAGCGAAGAATGATTAAAGAGTCAGTTGGAGCTCATCGCTTAGGCAGGTAAACGAAACGATCAAGGCATTAGAGATTGAGTGAGTCTAAATTAATGGCAGGTACCTGGCAAGGGCAGTACGCATCCTCCAGCCTCCAGAGAATTCTTTGGTGGGTCGCTTCTGTGCCACTGGGGAGAAACCCAAACCTGCCAAAATTGCTGACGCCCTAATTTAAAAAGGTATGGATATCTGCTGTCAGCCCAACGCGAGAATGACAAACGTCTCGATATTTGTGAAACAGAGGACAGTGTGGAGGGAGAAAGTGCCTCGCTTCAGCTTTGTCTGCTTCAATTTCCTGGAGCTGCTGTAAGACTCGGGCGAGGCGAACTTCAGCGCCAGGCTCTCCCTTTTTGATTGCTTCCATAAGCTGGTTCTCCTCTGCAAGCAGCTGCTCTCTCTCGAGATCTGCCTCCAGTACGCTCTGTAAAACCGTTGTTTCACCCCCCACAGCCTGAAAGGAACAATTCATGATGTAAAGAAGGCGATTAATCATCAGAGCATGACGGAGGACGCACACTAAACTACAATCAGGAGAATCAAAAAAGAGAGACCACATACCTCCTGTTCGACGTGCAAGATTTGTAAGTATTCCGGTATTCCATTAAGCTCTCTGCCTGCAATAGCTCTCAACAGAGTCGTCTTGCCGGCTCCGTTGCGGCCCACAAAACCATAGCGCCTGCAGGAAATCAGTATAGACAAGAGATAAGGAAGGAACAAGCTTAGAGGAAGGATATATTCAGAGAAAACTGACAAACCGATTCTCTTTTTTTTTTTACCTTCCAAACAGGAGAGATAGACTGGCATCCTGAATCAATGGCTTACTGGCAAGTGCGATGTCAAACTTCTCTAAGTGCAAGTCTCGCACGGTGTGCACTGCTCCAGTTCTTCGTTGAGGAGAGATAACAGGTGGGTCCCTCCTGGCGTTCTCCAGCTCTCTCTGCCTCTTAATTTGATCTTTCTGCATGTGTTTTTGATTTTTTTGATTCAATGTAAATGTTGGTGGTGAAGAAACGAAACATAAAGTTCAATGTGTGCAGGTTACCTTCTTCTGTGCGGCTTCTTTCTTCTCGCGCTTGATGCGGGCCTCATCTGAGCGATCAACGAAGGTGTTGCCTTTGCGGCCTATCTCCCCTCGTGCTCTGGCGCCACGAGTTATAGAAGGCTGGTAAATGAACAAACTCATCTCTGCCTCTTTGTCTTGCGGCAAAGAGTCCCCAAGTGTCATGGGAACAGCTAACCATGTTGTGTGAAAACGTTTGTTTTTAAAGTCAGGGAGGAGCATGAGGACAGAGGACAGATCTGACAAAGAGAGAGAGAGCAGAGAGCAGAGAGAATGGAAAGAAATTGCATTTGGAGGATAGATTTCGAGGATGGGAGGCAAGATGCTCACCAAGAAGTTTGAGCGGCTGCTCTCTCTGGATGGTGCCTTCACGATTAAATAAGAGATTGTTGATGCGATCGCATACCTCGTCGAGCTCCTGATCAGATGGGATGTTGTCACCGAGCAGAGGCCCCACGGTGTCCTTCAACGTTTCACCATCGCTCGCGCTGTAATCACTCAAAATTCCTGTTCGTGGTAATTAATTAATCTCAGCAGGAAGAGAACATGTGTGAATTGTATCAATTTGAGTTTGCCGCGGGGGGGGGAGGGTTTGGGTTGAAATTAAAAGAGATGGTGTTCACACATTACCCACAAGATAGTCAATAATGGGCTTGTCTACAAGTTTAGAATGAGAGCCAAGTCCTTCCAACAGAGCTTTCCTCACTTTTGCTTCGGATTGGGCCATTTTGTATGTTTAAGTGGGACTCACCCCCAAAAAAGAAGAGATGGAGGGGGGGGTGATGAAGAAAGAGGGGTCTGCTTAATTTTAAAAAAAACAGTCAAGCGCACGCAAGACTTGATTGCAGGTGTGAGGCGAGGTCCACCTCTGAATCAGATCCACAACAGCAGCTGAGAGGGCCAAAAGAAAAGGACACTCTGAGCAAAATGCAAACAAAGAGGAGTTTGAGGGATAATAGGGATATTTTTGACCAATAAAAAATCGAGGATTTAATCATCCGCAAATCGGATTTCATAATTTATTGACGACAACTAATTCAAAAATTGCAAACCATTAATAAATCAAATATTTCCCTGATTTTGATTATTTATTGGCTTAATAAAATAATTATGCGTTCTTAACATTCTTAGATATTTAACAAGATTAATATTCCGAATATTTTCCTCAGCGCCTTCTTAAAGAAGTGCCGGCACATTCGTCTCCAGTTGGAATTGGCATCAATATCGCAGAGATGAAGGCTCGCAATACCAATGCAGCAGGTGTTGTTGTGAAGAAGAAGAAGAGGGAAAGCAAAGTCTTAAAACGCGAACCAGAATCCAAAGAGACAGAGAAGGAGGCCGCCACGAAGCCCCCCGCGGGGGAGGAAGATGAGGATCTGCTTGAAGCAGAGGCGGAGGCATTGGCTGAGCAGCAGGCGAAGGAGGCGGCTGCGAAGCCCCTTGTGACCTCATTTGCTGACCTGGGAGTCATCCCCGAGTTAGCTGACTCATGCAAACTGCTTGGCTGGAAGAAGCCAACAGATATTCAGATTCAGGCCATACCCCAAGCACTGGCAGGTAAGCCTCTTTCTCTTTGCGCAAATCTTTCTCCTCCGATGATCATAAGAGGATGACCTTCTCTTCCCCTCCCTCTGCCATACAGGACGTGATGTGATTGGTCTTGCTCAAACGGGCAGTGGTAAGACAGCTGCGTTTGCCATCCCTATCTTGCAAACTCTGTTAAAGAATCCTCAAGGCCTCTTTGCAGTCGTGCTCTCCCCCACAAGGTACAATTTATGTCTTATAACCCAACTGCCCAATAATAACACACACAAAGAGCGCAGAGAGAGAGAGAG
>CDFI01106377.1:4718-15902 GCA_000826405.1 Acanthamoeba divionensis | reverse complement strand
GTACTTATTTGGGCAAGAAGAAGGAAGAAGGAGGCAAAAGAAAAGAGAAGCAAGAAAGAGTCCATCCATCATCACCACCATCACCACCATCAGCCAACGCCAGTGATCCTCATTCTGAATGAATAGCCAGATGCAGCGTTTTGCTTTTGTTGTTGAGGTTTCAAGTTGTTTTGGCTGTTCATGTGAAGATCTTTTTGCTCATGACCTTTTTGATGTCTTGCTTCAATGTGTTTTCTTGTTTCTCTATTTTGTTTTGCTCATCGACGGCAGCCGTTATGACTTGCAAGTTGGTCTCCAGTACCATGCCTCCCATCACCAGCTCATCCAAAATGTGATGAATCTGTGCAGCAACCACCACAAACATATGTAAATAAAGCGACACACTCTTCTCACCCATGATTCTCTCTGCTCTCTCCCTCTCCACCATACATCTCTGCTCTCTCTTTCACACACACACACAGACAACTGAAAGCGTGACTTGTATACCTTGTCCATATGGAAGATGAGATCCAGCTCGCACACATTTTCGAAGGACTTGTCCAGTGACTCCACAAATATGTGTATCAAATCGAGGATACCCAGCTCACTCTCAGAGGAATCAACACAAAATATGAAATACAGCGTTGCATAATGCCTGTGGGAGGGGGCGTTGGAACACGATGGTATGAGAACAAGGTTCTTGAAGTAAATGGAGGCGGGGGGAACAAACTGTACCTGTAAATGAGTTTTGTGTCCTTGCCCCAGTTCTCGCCACCTTCCAAGAAGTTGCACATAATGTCAGTTCTTTTAGAAATCAGTGTGAAGCATTCTCGAATCAATTTTTGCTGTTCCTCTACGGGCTGGTTCGATGTGTTGTTGTTTTGTGGGGGGGGGGAGAAATGCATTAGGAAAATCAAATACAAAAAAGTTGCACCCCATATTAGCAAACAAAAACAAAAAATTTGCAAGGACGTACGAAGTGGTTGAAGAACTTCGTGAGTCGTGGCTTTCCATGGTTATTCACAATAAGAACAGCGTACAGCATGGCTGAATTGAATGTTGTGTTCGAAAGTTCTTCGTAAATGGGCAGAGCCCCCCCCCCAAACCAACAATCAAGTGCGGAGATGAGAGGAGAAGGAGGGGAAGGAAGAGAGGAATGGGGAAGGAAGTGTGCTGAGGGAGATGAAAAAAGCCTGTTGCAAAAGGGGAATCAATGGTGTGCACTCAATTTCACTAACCAACTTTGTCTTGGCAGGCCTACCATTTTTTGTGAGCATCTCACCTTTTTTTTCACAATTGCAGTAATTTAATCTTAATCCTTTGCTGTCACCATGATGTTGTTATTGTCTGGGGAATTGGAATTTTGACATCAGTACAAAAGAAGTTTATTGTCTTGGGAAGCACGTGTTCTGGGCAAGTTCACTGAGCAAAAATTTGAAGAAACACAGAAAGGAGGAAGAGGAGAGCATAACCAAGGTTTCTAAAGAAGAGTCCTCCACCATGGTTAACGCCCTTTAGCTGCTTGGGCGGCATAGACGCTGTAAATCTCTAAGATCTCTGCTGCCTAATATGGAAGTGAGTCAGGACACATGCACTATAGAGAGCTCTAGAGATAGGGTGACAATGAAACAAGAGTATGCTTGAATTAGAGGTCGTACCCTTGGAGAAGCAAAGGTAAAGCGTTCAGGTTTGAAAAGGTCACCAACGACCATGAGCCAGCCAGATCCGTCCTTTGTGAGACTCCACTGGGAGATGTAGGCATAGCCCCACTGGCCCAATGGTTCCTAACACACATTACACAGAAGATTAGCCCCATACAGGTGAAGTGGAAATGAAGTTGCAACAGATATGTGTACAATTTTTTCAGAGGGCTCAAAGATCCTGATGGAGTTGTTTGTTAAAGATAGCAAACATCTGCTGGGCATCTTGGAATCCTTAGGCTGCTGTACCACGCCAATGGGGAAGCACATTGACCCACATATGTCCAGCTTCAGCCACTGCGCATCAGTTGAGACAGAGATATGTAAGGTGGAGACCTTTTGGCTGAGGTCTTAATGATGGAGTAAGAGAGCAGAGAGCGTACAGTGGAGAGCAACTTCTGTTTAGCAGCTCTGGTGTTTGGTGCAGGCACATACTTTTCAGCAACTGCTGAGAGCCAGTCTTCTCTCTTGCGCAGTGGTCTCATATGGACAGGAATGAACTCAAATATATTAGAACTAAAAGGAAGAGAAGACAGTTAGGATAGACCAAATAGGAGGCAAAGGGCATCGAAGAAATAAGAAAGGACGAAGAAAGTGACTACATACATATCGGGCTTTCCACTTCCAAGCTTGGATCCAGCAAGCACAGCTGAGAGGGTCGTGCACACATCAGGGTGCATAGGCCTACCATTGATGAACTCGTCCACAATCTGAAAGATTTTAGGTTATTATGAGTCTCACTGAAACAAGGTAAGAAACGATGAACTCACCTGGTGGAAGAGCAGCTCCTGGACCACATCTTGAGAGAAGAGTTGGCTCTCAGTGAACTCGTTGAGGAACCAATACTTCTTCTTAAAGACAAACCGATATGAGGTCACATCAGTGGTATCTTGCACAGTGCTCTGTTTTCATGTTATGCACAAAAATTAGTATCTTCTCGTCTTAATGATGTGAAAGGGATCGGATACCCTTCTGATCGTTTTGCTGGATTTAGCCCTGGAAGCTCCCGGTGGGTTCTTCTCCCATTGAGCCAAGATATCACACACTCTGGTACTGTCGCGCAGAGGAGCGCACTCTGATATCCAGAAAGGTTAATGTAAGGGAATAGAGAACGATATTCTCCATGTGATGCACTTGTGCTTACCTTCTCCATTATCTTCAAAGAGACCCCATCCGGTGCTAAAGGTGACACCAAAGTTAGCCTTCTGTAAGAGGTCTGTCACAGACTCCCCAACAGTTGTTTGAGATTTAATGTGAAGGGCTTTGACTTGGGAATCGGCCATAATCACACGCAGTGTTATGGGACTTCCACTGTTATAAGGGATGAACACATCACTTATTATTCATTCCTGGATTCTATGGAAACAAGAGGTTGAAGCAAACCTGATCACGGAGTTGAGTTCTTCAGTGCCAGGAGGGAATTTCCTATCTCCCTTTTTGATTGTACTGCGTAGGCTCTGCAGAGCTTCAGATGCACTCTCTCCTATAAACGTTCAAGTGGAATTAGGGATTTATCCAGTTGGCCATAAAATCCCTACCAAAGCCTTCCCTACTTACCCACTTCTTTAGCGAGTTTTTGCTGTAAATATTCGTCTAAATGTTGTTCAAAGTAAGGTACAAATTCATTGCTGGGAGCAAACACTCCAGTGCACAGAGCCATCAATCTGTAGCCCTTAACTGTGCTCTCACTGTGATAATAAATAAACATCTTAGCGAAGAAATAAAAATTAAAGCGTTCTTTAGTGCGTGGATGACCTTCTGGGGTTTTTGGTTGTTTGCTTGCATAGCTGACAATATATCTCATCTCTTAGACTGGGCTCTTCGATGGCGAGCTGGATGAGCTCTTGGGCGATCTTGGGTTTTGTGCTCTTTCCCAAAGGGAAGTCGTCCATGAACTTCATTATATTTTGGAAGATCTCAGTGGCATACTTGTTCACTTTGGTATCATTTGTCTCAATGAGAGAGGTTTTAATTGGGCTCTGTAACAATTGAAAACAAAGGTTTGTTAGAATCGCAGTCTACAGTCAAGAAGGGCACATAGATATTCTCTTACTAAAGAAAAGACTGTCTGAACGGTAAGGTCAATATTGGAAGTCTTCCTGCGGATAGTTCCTGTCTTTGTGGCCTTCCTGCATTCACACCAAGGAGAATAAGAAGCTTGTCATCAACAAACCCCTACATTCGCTTTTGAACAGTGCTGAAAAACCTGTATTTGTTGGTAGACCAAACACTCATTGAATGGGGACCACCTGCGCGACCACGCACCAAAGGCTTCTCTCCTTTTGGATTGCCATATTATGTTATCATCATAAAGGGCGAGAGTGCATGCGAATATTGGAGGTACCTGAGATTGCTGGCGAGGGAGCTTGTGTATCCATGAGAGGCTATTAAGTGAAGACGCTCGAGTTAACTATGAGAGCTCCAGAGAGAAGGAAGGCATGGAAAGGTTACCGGTGGAAGAGCTGCAGCATTAAGGGGCGGGGGAAGAGGTGATCCATTGAGAGGAGGAGGAAGGGGTGCTGCTGAGGGAGGGGGAGGAGGGGGAGGAGGCAGTGCGACCGCATCAAGTGGAGGAGGAAGAGCTGCAAATGAAGGAGGCGGAAGGGAGGGAGAGGGCGCAGGGGGCTGAGGAGACCCAGTAGTCTGAGGCAGTGCTCCACGCGCTGCCCCTGTTAGCACCAATATCTGTAAGCACAATGAAGAAAAGTTCTTGTTTTAAGGGTTTACCTCCTGGTGGCTCAGGCAAAGCCCCTCCACGAATGGTGCCTGACGATGATCCTATTGATCCTCTTCGGCCTTGATAAACATTACCACATTAATAGGTGTATAAAGGCTGGGCATAAAAGTTTGATAATACCTGGTGGTTGAGGACTAGTATTCCCTCTTACTCTCCCTCCTGGAGGAGTAGGAGGCAGTACGCCCCTTCGCAGGGTCTGCTTAGTGTTCTGGCGAATGATCTGTTCAGATTTTGGAGCTCCCAACAACATCTCAACCTTTGTTGGGTTTTGAGGTTAGGGTATGCCGTTTTAATTCAAGAACTGAATGTAGGTGTTACCAATTCTGCAGGAAACATTCCTTCTCTTCCTTCACACTCTCCAAAGTACCTGTCACATAAGAAGAGTATATATTTATTCATCACATGACATTTGAAACAATATAATATAATGTGGTGGTTAACAACGTGGGGGTTTTTTAAACTGTACCATCCATCCTCATATTTCTCTCTAACAATGACGATATCATCTTTTTCAAATCTCAATAGCTCTTCATCCTCCACCTGTCACGTTGCAAACAAAGGATTCAGAATGATTCCATTCCATTAGTTGAGAACAATTGCAGCTGCCAGCAACAGAAGAAGTACCATATAATCCTGTAGTGCCTTTGCATACTTGGAGTTGGTTTTCAGATGCCTTGCATAGGCTAGCAAACACAGGCAAATATCATCTGGCTGTGGTAAAGAGGTTTAGATAGAAAATACCTTTTGGGTGATCTTCTAATGGGGCATCTTACAACAGGAGTTAGTAGGTCAAGATTCTTGGCTACGCCATCATCATAGAGGCCAAGTAGAAGGCTTCCTGGGCACCACGACCACTGAGTGACTTGCAAAAAAGTGAATCTCTTTACCTCTTCCTATATTGAATCCCAAGTACAAACAAGGACTCTAGTAAGATAATCATCATTGTAAGCCAGCTTCACTTCTTCAACTCTTGCATTCAAGTTACCCTGTTCTCTTTGTCAAGGAATACTATGCCACCAGTGTTGATGAAGAGATCGAATTTGGGTGGAAGATAGGGCCACTGGGGTGTTGGCTTCAACTATGGAGGGCGCAAATGTAAGGGTCAACTTCACACGATAATTTTGAGTCAAGCCCAATTGCTTGTACCTGAACAGGGAATACTGAAGATCCATAGTACTTTAGAGTCTTTGCCATATCTAGGAACAGCCTTTTACAGTATTCCTTGTCCTGACCTTGCAGCTTCAGATAATCATTCTGCAGCGAAAGGGTGAAGCAAACAGAGGAACAAAACCAATTACTAAAGGCAAACACTCTGACATTTTGATGAGGAAAGAGGCCATACCATGATGCAGGTAGTCCATTCAGATAGGGGGTACATATTAAGCCAGCGGCGAGGTAATAATTGAGGGCTTTGTGCAGCAAGATGAACAGACAACAGATGAGAATTATGGTCACAATGAATGTAAGATAGAGTGGTGACTCACATTTTTTCTTCAATTGAAACAGCAGGATCAAAGTCACCTAAATCGAACTGGCATTTAGTTGCAGCAAAGAGGCGGGCCTCTTGCTCGGATGAAGGTAGACGCCCAGATATGATGTCACTGTGTGCCTGTTAATGAAGAGAAATGGTTATAATAAAAACAGGAACAATGGACTCTTGAAGTTAACAACAAAATACTCTATTGATTGTTCTGAAGTACCTGGTAGAAGAGCAGAGCCCTTTCAACTTCATCTGTGATTTCTGCATGTGGATCAAGAATGATCTGTTTCTTAAGGAGGAAACGAACAGCGACGTCTTTGCCCTTCTCATTCATGGACTTTTTCAAAATCTCATATTTGGCCAAAGTATCTGAGTAAATGCAAAGAGATCACGGCCACATCAATTAACATTGTGCTTGTTCCAAACCTTGAGAGATTACAGGAAGAGTACCTGAAATTCTTTCCTTCTCACCCAGTCCTCTTGCTATAAATGAGTGTTGTTTGTTAAACATATGTTGCTGGAAGTGAAAGAATAGAGGACATGATACGTACAGATGCTGTT
The DNA here is from genome assembly GCA_000826405.1 of Acanthamoeba divionensis. Taxonomy (NCBI): domain Eukaryota; phylum Discosea; order Longamoebia; family Acanthamoebidae; genus Acanthamoeba; species Acanthamoeba divionensis. The sequence continues at coordinate 9,445 of CDFI01106377.1, read as the reverse complement.
GTATGTAATGAACAGGGCCCAGCCACGGGGGTCTCTTAGCCCAATTTTTTTGCACAACTCTGCCAAAGCCTCAATCACTAGAATAAGTTGTGAGTGTGTGTCCCTTCGTAACTTACCGTTACTGTTAAAGGGTATCAAACCTGTTGTTGAGGAGTCTATGTAAAAGGCCATAGAAGTGCCATCCAATGTTTGAAAACGGCATACAATCTCACTCATTTTCTGCGCATGAAATATAAAGTCTATATTGTGATACATTGTGAGAGCAAAGAGCATAGAGTAAACACACCCTGATAGCAGTAATTTCAACAGTAGAAGGGACCATCATGCGAGTGCCATTGAGACAGGTTCTGCGCAGGTTCTTAAGACAAAATTCTGCAAAAGGTGCAACCCACTCATCCCTAACATGTGAAGCAAAAGTGTTAGAACTTACACACGAGATAGAGAGAACAGGGATTGTTTACTTGGACTTGGCATTCTCGAGCAGGAAGGCAGCCAAGTATTTTGAGAAGACTTCTGAAGGCTCAAAAGAAACACAGCAGAGGAGGAGGGCCTCCCATATCCTCTGGAACCACTCCCTGTGTTAATGGATTGTATTAAGTAAATGGCCACATTTAAGGAATGTCAAGGAGTACCTGTTTGGATTTTTAATTGTCATGCGTATGAGCTGACAGTATATCTCATCCCTCAATGGTGCAACAGATAAGCCTTTTCTCACAACAAACTTTACAGGACTGAGAGTCTCCTTTCCTGTTCTATTTTCCATCCACATCAATATCTCTAATGACTGTCAAAGAAAAAGTGAAGCACACAAGCAATTCGAATTGCTCTTAAGAAGAAGCCATGAACTATAATGTACAAGTGGGAAAGGATATTTGTTGAAACTTCAACTGCAAGCTTACAGTGTGCATCAGTTAGGTTATGAGGAGAAGCATTGTGAAGTAGCCCTGTCAGAGGTTTCTGTGTTAACAAAGGGTATCAGTAAATACTGTGCACTGCAAGGCAAGAAACCTTTAGGCATGAAAGAGTAGGGTAGGTCTTACATTGCAGAAGCAAACAAGCTCTGTAACGCTTACATCCTTCTTTCTTAGAAAACCAGACTTTTGTTGCTGGAAATGAGAATTGGCATAGTCCTTAAACAGAAACAGGGGAATCTCTTCAGGGGTTATCAATTGAGGAGGCGCCTTCCTGCAATGGCAAAACTGCTTAATACAGAGACTAGGGTTTTAACAACGCGCTGTGCATGGCTTACTTTTCAGGAAACAGCTTAGCATAAAGGTCATCTTGAGTTTCCTGCTGCGGCTTCGATGAGGTCCCAATCTTGAATATTTGTTGGTTTTGTGCTTCTTGTCCTACAACTCCAGATGGAGCATTAAGTGCATCCTGACACATTTAAATTTTACCGATCAGTAGAGTGCGTGGACGGCAAGATGTGGGAAAGAACACACACACCATATCAAGAGGCATGTCAAAGGCATCAGCTTGGCTGTTCATACTAGAAGTGGGCATGTCATAGGACATATCTGATTGCTCCATCATTCCTGTGAGCGAACTAAGCACCTCTCCTCCAACCCCTTCAAGCATTCATCACCATGCCATTGACAAATGTTAACTTAATCCCAAATGGAGTGATAAGGAAAAACATCTGGGGTTGACTTACCAATGTCGTCCATCTGTTTCTGCTGCAGCTTCCTATGTTCTTCTTGTTTGACTTCTTGCTCTTTGTTGGCTCTTTCTTCCTTCTTTCTCTTTGTTTCTTCTTCTTGGCTCCTCCATTCCTGTTGCTCTGCGATGTAACGAATTGGATGTTTGTAACTAAAGGCAATGCTAACAGATAAAAAAGGGAACAGAGTTTACCAGCAGCAAGTCGGGCAGCCTCTGCAGCTTCAAGGCGTGCTCTCTCAGCAGCCTCAGCCATCTGAATCTCTCTTCTTCTTCTTTCAGCCTCTGCTTTCTGAAATTTGAGTTTCCCCAACACTTTCTTGGCCTGTTGCCATTGGAAATTATTTTAAAGCCTACGGAGAGCTAAGGGATGCCCTTCAAAGGGAAGAGACCCTTAACAGCCAAGGTAGAAAGGGAGAATTGTACCTGCCACATTCTAGTGAACCTTTGGAAGGTGAGTGCAGCCTTGCGCATCTTGTGATATGCTTTGCGTGCTTGAATCATTCTCGTAAAGGCTTGTATCAGTGCTGCACTCTCCAGCTGCTTCACATAGAACTTGTGTGCAACATACATACGATATGTGGCCTTGATGAGTGTTGCAGATTTCCTGAGATGTATTGTTAAAGGAGAATAGTGAGGCAAGAGATATTATATAAAATCCAGTCGTAGCCACAATAATAGGAAAAGGATCATTCTAACAATGCTTTTTATGCTGAAAACATCTTTACCTCATGTTTTTGAACTTCTTACGTGCAGCAAACATGCGCCATGTCTTTTGCACAATAACAGCTTGAACATAGAGCTTCACTCCCCGCTCATCTTCCAGTCGTGCATACTAAATCATGAATTGAATGAGAAATGAGAACAGAGAATTAAGGAAGAGGAAGATGGGGGCAAGGATATTAACTTGTTGGTCTCTCATGAAGAGTTTAGTCTTGCCCAGTTGTATCTCTGTGTCTAATACAACACCCGTTCTTCTTCCTGCATCTAATACTTCTCCACATGCAGTTCTTTGAAGAAGAAACGGTGAGAGAGTTTAGCAGTAGTACTTGTTATACTTTGGGGGTGGCATTCATCACCTGAAGTCGTTGTTGTAAACAGAAGTGCTAGGAGACAAAGATTTGTATCTTTTAAAGAATGAAACAAAGTCTTGTCTGCAAGGGTAGCCCAGCTGACGAATCTTAATGGTCTCCATCATACCTAGATAAGGAATTAAGGGTAGGTGAATATGGATTTTCGTATTGGAAACAATAACTAACTAAGGTGCAGATACCTGCATAGCGCAGTTGGGCAGTCACAAGCTCGTTATCAAACACATTCTTAATCTTCAGAGAGTTGGGTTTGATGCAGCGGACGTAGTGAGGCTCAGTTGAAGACAAGGTAGTTATCAACTCATGCAGTTGCATCTATATTGTTTTTTGAGTTTAGAACATTCATAAGGCGCCAGTACTCATGCAGACCATCAGCTCTTTTACACTGCATCTACACCACAGTGAAAATATATACCTTGAACTGATTGCCTACTGTAGGTGGTTTTTTTCCTCCAATATCTACTTTGTCTGGGAACAGGTGGAGAACAAGAAGGCTCTTGCTGGTCTGTACTGCAGCCAATATGTCCATACCAAGAGTATCTCTGTTCTTTTCAAGGAAACCTTTCGTTTCATATGATACCTGTGTTGCAAAGAAATATGACAAAGGATTGAGATAGAGACTGAAGGATTACAACCAGAAGAACGCATACATACCTCTCCAGCATAGTGCCTAATAATGAAGTTAGAGCCCCTCCTCTTTGGCTTTTCATAGTTCTCGTGCTTCTCATGGTTCTTGTGTAACTTTTCTAGTAGAGAGTCATCAGAGGCCTTGGGGAAACGCGACTCTTCATCTAGCAATGCCAGTACTCCAGGTTTCTTCGTCTGTGAACATGGCGATTGACAATGTAAGTCATGAGAACAAGTGAAGACAAGTAATTAATAAAATCAGCAAGCAAATATTGTGTATTAAGGTCCCCGTACTGCTTCAATAAGATCTAGGCAAGCTTGGTTGTCTTTGAAAGTGATGGACGACCAGTTGATACCTTCTCTCTCATATTCTGCTTGCTCCAGCTTAAATATATGCTGATTGAAGTGCTGCTGGAGTTTCTCGTTTGCAAAATTGATGCAAAGCTGTTCAAAGCTATTCACCTATATTGTTGATGGACATGTGGATATACAATATCTCATCAGATTGACCTAACAAACGACAATAAGATGCAAACAGATACAACTAACCTTGAAGTTTTCAAAACCGAAAATGTCCAGCACTCCTATGAATGTGGTCTGGCTCTTGGGGTTACCAGCAATAGCTTTGTTGATGACAAAGACGAGGTAGTTGAAAAGACGGTCATACAAGGCTTTAGCCAAAGCATCTTTTGCATCTTGTGCCTGATAGAAAGACATGTCCAATCAATCATTGTGGACAGATAGTGATCATCAGACAATTAGAATTTCATTATACCTCTTCCAGGGTCAGAGGCACCTGAAACGCTTCCTTGTTGATGATGTTGGTCCTGTTAAGAAGAGCGTGTTGCAGCACTTCGTGTTCAACTCCCAACAACTGAGCAGTAAGTGCAACACCTTTGCCAAAGAGCATCTTAGTACAAAGAAGGAACAGATAACTGGAGGTAGTGGAATTTTCATAGTTCCCAATACATACTACTCTCAGGGTTTAAAACTGATGAGTACACTTTCTTGATGGTCTGTCCAGGTTGAAGCTCTTCTACAATGGTGGTGAACTGGGCATTGCCTAAATGCAGTATAGCAGATACTATGGCAAACACTTCTACTTGAAGATCATCACTTAATCCTAGTGCTGTAAGAGCAGACTATTGTTTGGAGATATAACAATAAATTAGTGCCAAGATGGAACTCCTCGAGAGGAATACAAAGGCCTGCGTACCCTAACTCTTGCGTAGTCTTCAGCATCATCTACTCCTGGAAGCTCCTTCAGTGAGCTCTGGTTGGTGTAGTGATAGTCTGCTGTGGTTCCCAGCTGATACATTCCTAAATAAGTATACCAGTGAGTTGGAGATG
>CDFI01106371.1:0-10628 GCA_000826405.1 Acanthamoeba divionensis | reverse complement strand
AACTCAATCATGGCACATAGGGAACTCTCCCACGCCTCCAGTGATGATGTCTCCTCAGACCACAATTTGGATCCAAGCAGACACAGGCCCAGCGTTATTGCAGATGAGTTGAACGATGAGACCTTCGGCCAACTCGAGCCCCCCAGTAAGTCAAAATTTATTGTTAATATCCCAATTGCGCTAAAATACCCCCCCCCCATCAAATATCACCTCCCACTATTCGTTTGCTGGGCAGACGACAGTTGGGAGACGAAGCACGAGGTATTGGCCAAGCTTCTAGAAGAAGAACACAAACATTATCAGGCAGAAGTAGGCCTTCAGGGCAGTCCTTATGCCTTGGATGAAGAGAGAAAGGATGACAACGGGGAGCGATCGCTATTCGAAGTAGAAACATCACTCCACCAACTACATCTGCACCCCACATCTCAAGAGGATGAAGATATTCTTAGTGGTATAAGGTTTGGATTAGCTAGAGGCAACCAACCAATTACTTCTTCTGCCCCACATCATCAGCCAGAAGCCAACACTCAACAGAACTTCCTGTTAGGTGCTAACCCATTCCACATGTACGTTCCCTCTCCCTCCCAGAGTACCCAATGCCCTATTATTATTATTATTATTATTGTGAGCGAGAGGCCAGTGGAAGGTAGCCATGAAGTAGCTCACCGATATGCATTATGCTGTATACAGGCAAGAGGCGCGCTCCAGTAGGGTAGGAGGTATGCTCTCTCTGCAAGATCTGGAGGCCACAATGATCGCGGCGCCTTCTTTGTCTGGTTCCGCCTCTCTAGGGCACTATCAGCCTCTACAGCATGGTCCAATTCATCACGCCTTTCAAAATCGCCTTACTCCTTCAAGCCCACTTGTACGGCTAAGCAACCACAATTTCCAAAGGGAAACCCATTTTCTACCATACTTATTTTCTCATCTCTGGTTCCCAATAGCAGGCGAAAACAACGCTAAACGCTGTCCCACACTCCCCCATGCGCCACTCTTCGCATCACGGACCCACACAATCGTCTGGTAGTCCCGAACAAAAAGAATGCCTTTTCAAAAACATAATAACTCACTGCCGATGGCTACACTTGATCAATAATAGGAAGCCCCTGGGGTGGAAGTGACGCAAGCCCTCAGATTAGAGTCCAGAATCAGGCCCTGTCCCCCACGTTGCAACCATCTATTCCACCTTCACAGGATTTTGTATGTGCCCTCTCCTTTTAAGCCAAAAGCATGCATTTTAAGCTCATAGGGAGTGGGATGAAAGAGAGATAACGGCAGGGGTCTAGGATTTATATATATGTCAGTCTGGGATGTCAACAACGTGCTAAGAATGCATGCTTCTCAACTTCAGTCTCCGCTACCATATAACGATGACTACTACTACTACCATTACAGGAACTTTCTAACTGCTGGTATTATTTGTTTCTTTGGCGCTTATTACCTTTGGATGAATCTAATAGAAGAGCTTGCTGGTTATACAGGAGGTATCCCCAAAAGGCGATTTTCTCATCACACTCCTCTCTGTGAAACCGATGCTGTACTCCAGGTCAAAAAGAAAGTTGGTAGATTTACCCTTCAACAGAGGTCCAAGCTTGTTGAATTGGTCACTAACAGTTGGAGGGAGGGGCTCCAGATGCTGGATTGGGATTGGCCAAAGAGGATATGTTTAAAGGAGTTCTGGGTAAGATTCCGAGCCATTCAGTGCGTAGCCCTCGGCCTCTGCTCCAGCTGCACCATCCAATACATTCCAATCATACACTTAGGCCATCACAAGCTAATCTCGAGGTAGTACATTAAATACTCCCATATCCAACGTTCTTCAAATGATGTAGTTTACGGTGATGATTGAGACTTTTCGTGAACGCGATGCACATCAACAGGTACCACCTGGTGGCTGGCAGAGCCTGCTGCTGAGAACAGAGGATATGTTCAACTTGGTTCTGGATATAGAAGACATCGATGGCCTTTGCTCGCTTCCAGCATCAGACACATCTCTATACAACACGTGAGTGTTAAATTGTATTGCAGATAACTGATATGCATGCTAAGTTGGGTTATATGTGCTGGACATTAGAGCGGGTTTAGTATCAAAGAAGACAGAGCTTTCTGGGCGACTCTTCGATCTCCTAGAGCTGCCCGCGGTCCATGATCCAACAGCCCCGTCTGCCAAACCCGAAACAGCTGAATTTGATGAACCTTGCCCCATGCACGTTAACCCACTAAAGAAGCTTTCCCACCATATGAAATTGCAGTCAATCATGTTTTTCTTACATTGGTTGTACTACTGCATATACAGGGCTGGAGACGAGCTATTTGTGGGACTGGCCGGGCTGAACAAGGGAGCAAAGCTCATTGGCCGCATGCTGCCTTTGCTCTCACATCCCCACCAACTGCAACTTGCTTTGGCCTTCATGCGCAACCTTCACGTCATCCTCACATCACCTAAAACACAAGATGTACATGTCCTACTCCTTCCTCTACTTCAGGAGTCTGATATGTATTGTGTTGATCATGGCGCTTTGTGGTGTATGTATAAAGGAGGCGACAGCAAGCGGACGCTTGTGTGTAGCATTTGCCCAAATGATTGGTAGTTTTGGATTGTCCACCATCAGTTCGTGCATTCGTACGTTTCTTGCTTTCTCTCAAGTGGAAGCCATTAAAACCAAAGTACTCTTCGCATCTTCTTCCCTTTTGCAACTCTGGTGAACAGCTTGAACATGTTAAACCTGTTTAACCGTATAGGGAGGAGTGTTACTACTGCGCGACCTATTAGGGCGCGCTTACCAGTTGTGCATGCACATCCGCGCTCTCCCACCTCATCTCCACATACCAGAATACCGCCAGCTGAAGATATGGTACGGCACATTCTTTCATTACCCTCCTAACAACTTGTGTGGCTAACCAATAAATAAGGGAGGATACGTTTGACGTCTTCATGGAGGAGCTCTCTGGTTACTTCTGTGCGCTATTGAGATTCAGCGCAGAAGAAGAGGACACGGCAAGCAGCAGCAGCTCAAGTTCGCTGTTCGTGGAGCTGGCCCACGTCTGGGATTTCCTTCTCATCCTCACCCTGCACACCAAACCTCACCACAGCTATTCTCTTTACCACGAAATAAGGTACACGCTGCGTGTTTTTAATCCAGTAAAACCAAGGAAGGCCCTCGGAGAGTGGTTTGTTTAAGATAAAAAGAGAGAAATTTCTCACCTGTTCTCTCTCTCTCTCTCTTCCTACACCAGTGAACAAATAGAGCAAGCACTGCGAGGGACAAACCAGACGACTGTTTATACATTGCTCCAGCGTTTGGGTGTGCCCATGCCTGTTTCGATTGGGCTATAGCCCCACCAGTAAATTTAAACAATTGGTCGCTCACAAGCTGTGGTTTCGTTTGTGTTTTATTATTAAAATGGCAAAGCAGAGGGTGATGATGATGATGATGATTCTGTAGAAAATATGTAATTTATGGAGCCAATGAGCCTTTCTTCTGGCGGGCCAGCAGAGACCTTTTGAGCTCCGACAACGTGCCTGCCTCAAGGTGGCGGCGGACTTGCTCAAAGAACCATCCATACTGGTAGCTGTTATGTCTGGTGCGGCCACACACACACGGGAGGAAACAGTGGTGAGAGGGGAGAGGAGAGGACATATATAAAGACAAGAGAGGAGGCAACGTGCATGTTAAGGAGAAGGGAGGCCAGCATTTCGTGAGTGGCCAGCAGGTGATGCAGGTAGGCCAGGGAGTGGTGACCGCACGTGTGGCACCCACACCGCCGCGAGATGGGGCCTGGGTGTAGCCGGAACGCAGGAGCGTCTCTCAAGTTGATCTTCCATCCGTCTGCTGCCACCACCACTCCAATCTGCCCCACACTGCCGAGACGTTCACAATTGTTCATTATTATCACCCCACCATATAAATATAAATGAAAGGAGGTCACTACGAGGTGGCAGCGGCCGTGGCATCAGCACTTTCTTTTTCGCTGTCTTCGGGAACCAAAAAGCTAAAGTCGAGCGCGCAGCCCTGCTCTGTAACCAAAAACGGGTACCTGCCCGCCACATTACACATTAATCAATAACCACAACCAACAGAGCAACCTGCCCTCCACCCAGCTAAACCAGACACATTTGGGAGTAGGTGAAAGTACGCGCTAGTGATGAGGTCTATGCCGAGTTCAACACACTGCAATACCTCTTCTAAAAAACAAAACAAATTATTATAAAATGGTAGGTTGTGTAGCAAAACATGTGGGAACACACACATGCGCGCGCAAAGAGTGGAGAGCAGTTGGTAGGGCATAGATACCGGGGGTGCCCAATCCGCTGATGAGCCGCGGTTTGTCTTGCGGCAGCTCTGCCTTTGGTATTGCAGCGTATGAGAGATGTTCAGAGAAGAGCAAAGTCCAAATTTGTTGTTGCATACTTACAAGTATAGTATTGATCAGGGTTTCTCTTTCTTTGCAGCTCTCCCCCAGCCCAAAACCGCCCAACACAAATCCTATTGTAAAATAATCATTTCTACCATGGAAGAATCAAATTGACGGTACTCATGTTTGGAGAGATACCATGTGGGTTTCTCTTGGCCAGCTCTCTGGCAGCGCGCATCCGCAATGCTTCATGGCCGCCTCCCAGAACGACCCCGAATAGACGGCACTGCAGTGCACAGGAAGGGACAACAAGAGCATAATGAGTCCTTTTCATGAATTACGGGGGGGGGGAAGAGGTAATTTTTGACGGCGGGAGAGATCTCTGCCTGGTGAGGATTTAAAGTTTTGTTGGCAATATCGGCGCACTGGTCGTGCCAGGCCAGGGATACGTCGACCGCTTTGGTCGCTTGTTTACGAGACGCATAGCAGGGCAACTCCTGTGTGAGTGTGATGAGTAGAGGCAGTGGTAGTGGTGTGCCCTTTGAGTAGAAGCTTACCTGGGCCAAAGCAGCGTACAAATTGGGCCGGCAGGCAGACACGTGTTCCATATACTTAACAGGGGATACTTGCAGCCGACCCCCCTCCCCATCTATCGCCAGTCCGTCTTTGGAGCAAGGGGTTTCCGAATAAAGTACGTCATCTCGCGCTAAGGCACAACACAAAAGAGAGTCAGAGGAGGACAGAAAGTCGAAAACCACTACTGTTGGGGAGGGGGGGGGAAAGCAAACGAGAGAGGTAAATGGCATGGTTAGGCAACGATATGAATTTGTGGAGGCCCTTGCCATATTGTTGCAACGCTTGATTATGCCCAAAACTGAAACAAACAGTACGCAAAGTCAAACATCTAATACTGCTGGGTTGTATGGGCTTGGGGATTACAAGTGGGAGAGGGGCGCATGAATGGGCACAGGCTGGTGGTCTTGGTTGTGAGGTGCGCCGTGGTCATGGAAGAGCTCCGCGGTAAGGTTGGGTGGGCTGCCTTTGAGTGTATGAGCTATCCAACATGGGGTATCGATTGCTGACAATCGCTCTTTCGGCAACTGCTCCTCTTGTTCAGATACAGAGGTCTGGCAATACAGTTGTCCCCTACGGCCGCGATTGCTTGGCCTAGGAGCCCCTTCGTAGAGAAGAACCTCGAAGAAGGGCAGCTGGAGTCCAGATCCAGAAGCCTCACCATTTTGCACAACCTTTTCCATCTGAATCAGAAAAGAGGAGAGGTTAGTTCCACAATGCACAATTGCAAGTTCCCGGAAGTTAAACTCCAGGGAATTGAGGAATGCTTTGGAATGTGGTCAAATTGTTAACATTCCATAGTTGGAGTTGCGGGTGATTGGTATTTGGTTCCAGCCCCCAAGAGGAAAAACAAAGGCGGTGGTGGCTTCCAACACCAAGAAGAATTAATTATTATTATTATTATTATTATTTAGTTAACCCAGCATGAACAGCGGCGAAAAAGTAGAACCTACACAGCAATCCCAGCCCGCTACCGATCACATCTCATTGAAAGTTGTGGACCAGGTACTTTGAGCATTTGTGACAATCAAGAGAGCTTTCTCTCAAGACATATTTTTTTCGCAGGAGGGAAATGAAGTCTACTTTAAGATCAAACGCTCTACACCCCTCCGTAAATTGATGGACGCTTACTGTCAACGCCAAGCCAAGTCCTCAGACTCTATACGATTTTTGTACGATGGACAAAGATTGCAACCCGATGCCACACCTGAAGAGGTTTCTTTCTCTCTCAAAAATCCCCCCCCCAAAAAAGAAAACGCAAAATGTTCAATACTGATGCTGCGCGTTGTTAATTGGTGTATATGGTGATCAGCTCGACATGGAAGACAACGACATTATTGATGCCGTGCTTCAACAAACAGGAGGCTCATTTTGACCATGAAAGACCTTTCTGACCATATATTCTGTTTACATTGATCCTCTATAAGATGAATCTGCCTTCATCATCTCTAATACCAATAGTAACAAGCATTTCGTTTGCAATTTCTGAAAAATCTTTGCTTTTCAGAGCGTTTTTAATCTTTCCAAGCGCTTCGGCAGTTTCGGCTGTGGCAATATCAACAAACAATGACTGCAGGTCTGGGTTCTGCAGATATTCTTGTAGCTTTTGGGATCGTTCTGATGATGCCAAAGGAGCTTAATGTCAGAAGATTTTGATCTTTCTAAGAGAACAATGTTTTTTTTTGGGGGGGGCACCTAGCCGAAGGTGCTGGTCTTGAGAAACTACGAAAGAAGGTGGCTGCTGCTCTTGCTGAGTCTCCTTCCTGCGTGATTTTTTAAGTAGAGGTGCCAGACGGGGCGGTGTTTGGGTGATTGCAATCTCACAAGGGGTTTCTTTGTGCTTTTTGAAACATACCACCGAACAGCTGGCCGAATGAATTGTTAAATAATATCCATATTGTGCATTGCGCCATTTGTTTGTATTACGTACTAATTTATGGTGCACACAGGGCATTTATATTTGGGGGGATTCTCTAGGCAGATTTGGCAAACTATCTTGGGAGGGGCATGTTCTGTGTCTCCTCTTGGCCGTTTGCTTCCACTCATCTCACAATTTGGTTGGCAACTGTTTTATTTTTCCCCCCCCCCAACTGTTTGAGCGCAGAGATAAGGAGAGAGATTTGATTCTTGGTGATGAATAGGTTTTCATTTATTGTGCAGAGCTTAACCTTGGCAATCGCATTATGATGAGCTGGAGGGCATGCTCATGAGCACATTAGTGCTGGAGGGCAAATACACAACATTTCTAGAACGGCTGAGCTCCTCGGCAATGTCTCGGGCTGCCTCAATACGACGCAGCGCGATGTAGCCAGGGCCACTGGCCATGGCCTGAGAGATCAGAGCAGCAGCCTCCGCCTCACCCTCTGCCACAATGATTTTAGCCAATTTTTCCTGCTCATTCTTTGCCACAACGAACTTGGCCTGTTCAGCTAGCTGTTGTGCAACTTGCTTATGTTCAATAGCACGCACATACTCTGGCGAAAAGGTCAAGTGTGTGATGGAAACATCATCCAATTTGAGTCCAAAAGTACCAGCACGCTTCACAAGCCTTTGGCGGATTTGACGAGAAATGGTCTCTCTCCTTGAAATAAGTTCAGTGGCATCATACTGTGCTACCACAGCCTTCAACACTTCATTACCAACTGAGTTAAACACGTTGGCGCTGTATTCAACACCAAGCCTTTGATATATGTAGGGCAGTTTCTTTTTCTCAGGTCTGTAAAGCACTCTCAGCGTGATGTTGACGCGCTGAAGATCTTTGCTTCCAGTCTCAGTTTTGATGTTGAAGGGAGTTGTGCGCACGTCGTAAATGATGGGATACTGAAGGAATGGAATCAAAAAATGTGTGCCTGGTTTCACAATAAAGTCTCTGGTACCGTTTCTCATTCTGTCGAAAATGATAGCGCGTTCTCCTCCGTCGACTGTGTACATGGATTCTGCGGCCGCATATCCCACAGCTCCAAGTCCCACAGCGCCAATGGCGACTCTATTCAAGATGGGAACGAGGTTTTGAAAGGCAGACATGGTTATATGTTTGATGCTGCTGAATTATAAGCAATTCAGGGGGCAGTGATGATTGTCCGAGGCCGAGCTTTGAAAAAGAAAAAAAAAAAAAACCTGTGTTGCCTGCCGGGGTGGTGCATATTCCTGGAATTATTATTATTCTGCGGACAAGCGCAGGCACCAGAATGACAAAATTGTTGTTTCTCGCACTCTGATTAGCACCACAGGGCTGTGTGGTGAGAGATGAAAAGTTCACGCAAAAAGGTCTTTGGCAACAAAAAGAAAAAGGAGCAACTCAAGGCCAAGCGAGAGAGGAAGCGTCTGCAGCAAGAGGAAAAAACAGGTAATAAACAGTACCCCATTCATAAATCCAAAAAAAAAAACGTTTATTTATTTAAACAACTTTTGACAAACCAAAAGGCAAAGCCCCTCATGAGACAGCCCAAAATACCCAAAAAAAAGAGAAACGAGAGAAAATCGTTAGCATAGGGATAGCTCCAGTCGATAAAAACAAGTGCGTAACCCCCCCCCMAAACAAAAAAGCTAAAACATTTTTTTTTTCACTTCCCTGATATTTRTATTTTTAACTCAGGCTTGTCACTGTTTTTGAAAAGGAATCTAAGGAAGAGGTTGAGAAAAGGAAGAAAATAGCGCAAGAACCATTAGTTCGTTTTCAGTCTCGTACAGCTGATGATTATTTTTACAAACAGTTTATTGGCATGCCAAAGCGGCCTCCATGGAATTTCAAAATGACAAAACAAAAGCTTGAAGAGAGGGAGCAAAAATATTTTGATAAGTGGCTGCAGGATATTTATGACAATTACCCGAGGCAAAGGCTCAACTACTTTGAACACAACCTGGAGGTGTGGAGACAGCTCTGGAGAGTAATAGAGAGGAGCGATGTGCTAGTGGTAGTCACTGATGCGCGCCACCCGCTCTTCCATTTCCCACCTTCCCTGTACACGCACGTGGTGCACGATCACAAGAAGCCTATTATGCTCGTGCTCAATAAGATTGATCTGGTCCCCGAAGATGTGCTCTCACAATGGACCGAGTACTTTGAAAAGAGGTATCCTCTTCTCAAGGTCGTATGCTTCAGTTCGTATCCCAACGAAGAGACCGTCACACTGGGAAAGGATGCGGAAGTCAATACCGAGGCAAAAAGGAAGAAGAGGAAGCGCAGGAAGTATACAGCAGTCGGGTGTAAGGATTTTATCAACTTATGCGCCCAGTTTGCACAGGAAAAGGGACGTCAGGTAGATCTTCCCGAGTACGTGCCACCATCCAAGGAGGAAGAGATCGACCGCACAGAAAGCGAAACTCAGGGGTCTGATGAAGAGGATGCGGATGAAGAAACAGCAGTTGAAGAAATTGACCAGGTGCAGACTCTAGAAGAAGACCTGGACTATGCAGATCCAGAAACACTCAAAGCCCATGCACTCAAAACCAATTATGTCACGATAGGTAAGAAATTGGGGGGGGGGAGAGAAGTATTTCATAATTGTCGTTAATATATAAACAACATGTAGGCATGATTGGTCATCCCAATGTGGGTAAATCTTCACTTATTAACGGACTGGTTGGAAAGAAAGTGGTCAGCACATCGTCTACTCCAGGCCACACCAAACATCTGCAGACTATTTTCCTTTCGAAGACACTGCGACTTTGTGACTGCCCCGGACTTACATTTCCTTCTCTGGATATGCCAAAGCCACTCCAGGTAGTTTGCGCTTCTTTCTAAAGGATCCTCGATGCTCTTAGGTGCTGACAATTAACTTCGTTCGAACAAACAGGTTCTGTCTGGTCTATATCCAATCGCGCAGGTGAGAGAGCCGTACAGTGGGGTGGGTTTTCTGGCCGAGCGTATAGCTTTAGAGAAGGTCTACGGCCTGGAGCCTGAAGACCCCTCCAAACCTTGGTCTGCGTGGGCAATTTGCGAATCATATGCACACAAGAGAGACTACACAACTCGCCACGGTGCATGGGATACATACAGAGCAGGTTGCTCCCCCTCCCCCCTCTGTTTTTTTTAAATCAAGTCTGTTCGCGTGGTGGTTAGAAGGAGAGACAGACACACAGAGACACACAAGAAAGTTGACATCCACGACAAATAATATTATAGGCAATGAGATATTGAGAGATGCTCTGGAAGGGCGGGTTGTGCTTTATTTCTATCCTCCCGCTGCTGGGGAAGTTACTGGCCACTACAGCACCTCAGAAGAACCAAGTCTTGGCCATACTGCAGAAGAAGAAGAAGAAGAAGAAATTGGCTCAGGAGTCTCATGCACAGATGACGATGATGGCGACGACGACGACGATGATGAAAATGGCGACGACAAAAGTAAGTTGTTGTACCAACAACATAATGCATTTGCGCTTCTGGAAGAAGAAGAAGATGGTGTGTTCTGAGGGGGGGGACGAATAATTAGTTCAATTATATATAAATTTAGTCTCATCACGAACACAATATTGTATGTTCCGAGAAACAGTTTTATGCGAAAGTGCGGAGGTAAATTATTCTTGATATTGGGGGGGGGGGAGGGAAGTGAGGCTAAAGGTGGCCCACCTCCTCTGCCACCACCACCACCACAACGAACCTTCAGCGAAGGGCAACACAGCCAACACCCCTTCCCCCCCCAAAGAGACAAAAGCACCACCACTGCTTCGAAGCTGCCGCAGATATTCTTCTCTTGCAC
>CDFI01106370.1:10725-24280 GCA_000826405.1 Acanthamoeba divionensis | reverse complement strand
GGCCTCCTTCATTCACACATTCAGAACTTTTTTGAACTTTTAAACATTTCCTCACAAAGCAGTTTTGTTTAATGCAAATGTGCAGATTTGATGAACATTTCCGGTTGGACGACCAAGGTCTTCCCAGAAGATGGTCAAAGAGAGACAACATCGAAGAAAGATTTACGCAAGCGAGGCAAATGGTATATATATTTCTTTTATGTTAAAACAACGGATGAACCTTTTATTACTTAGACAGATAGAGGCTAATGATGTTTGTGTTTGTGTTTGTGTGTGGTCGAACTTTAAAGGCATATGAGGTGCTGGACAGATATGCGTTGGTACGGCTGCAGGATGAATTACGCTCTCTGTCCGTCTTCGGTGATTCTATAGACTCGAGCGCCATAGATCCACAAAACAGAATCCTTAGCTACGACGAATGCGAAGTGACTAAAGAGCGCTTCAAAAAGGAATCCGACGCCGCCTTCATCGACGCCAAAAGGGAACAGGTTGGTTCGTTGTTTCAGGTTGTTGGTTCGGGGCTGGATGCTAAATATTTCTTTGATTCCCCCGCCCCCGCATGCTGTATGAACAATTGTACAAGGAGCGCGAGGCGTTGTTTAAGATTCCCGCGTTTTTCTGGGTGGTCATGTTGGTGCTCGGGTTCAACGAGCTCGTGATGCTGCTGGGCAACCCGATGCTGCTCCTCATGTGCCTCTTCTTTGGCATCATGGCCTACTGCCTTTGGTTCGCCGGACTTCTTGACGTGCCTATCCAAGTCGCCTCCGGTATGCCCATTCAAACCACTGCTGTACCCCCCCGGCTCCCCATTCTCTCTAATTCTCTCTCTCTCTCTCTCGCACACACACGCACACACAGAACTGGCTGGCGAGGCAACGAAGGCCACCAAGAAGTTTGCTGTGCAGGCCGTACTGAACAAGTTGACTGGTGGCGGCGCAGGAGGAAGAGGAGCAGGAGGAGGAGGAGGGAGTAGTGGTGGCTCCGCCAAGCGCGAAAAGAGCGACTAAAATTTTTATACATACAACACACACACATCACAACACCACGCCGCACCACTAATTTTTTTTTAACTTTATTATAATAATAATAATAACCTATTATAAAATGACAACAACTCCCTGGAGGACCAAAATCAAAAAAATAATTTTTATGCCATCACTCGTGAGTGATGATGCTGGCTAGGCCGCCTCCTCCTCATTCTCACCACCCTGCTGCTGCTGCTGCTTCTGCTGGAGGCGCTTGAGCTGCTGGCGTAGCTGCGCCTCGCTGCCAAGCTTTTGCATTTGTGCAGAGTCGAGGGGCTGCGCGCTGGAGGATTTCTTCTCTTTTATGGCGTCAATTTGTCTAAGCTTCTTCTCAATGGCCTTGATCTTCTTGCCCACATCAACTGCCGCGTCATCTGAATCTATGTTCACTATGTCGTCATAGCGAACGTATAAATCAGCAATTGAGGATATACTCTCGGGCTTTGGGATTTTTACCTTCGGCGGGAGCAGGGGATGGGGCTTTAGATTGGGCAGCGGGCTCCTTTTTTGTGTTTTCTTGTTTCTTCTTTCCCCTCCTTTGTTTATTTCGCTTCGTAGTCTTCGAGTCTGGAACAAAGCCAACGGGGTATGCAGTCTCTTTCTTTTGATCATATTTACGAGGCAACTTATCTTCTTCCTCAATCTGCAGAACCAAATGAAATAAATAAAGAACCAAAACTACCAAAGGAAGACAAAGATAGGAAATCACTACCAAGGGGGCAGGGGCAGGGGCACGACCGCGCATAGAAGGGGGCACATAGATGGACGGCTTTGCTACTCCAATAAAGAATTAGAAAACGAAAAGAAACCATATAATTTTCCTATGTTTAAATTGTTTCAAAATGAAATGGAAGTCGCAGCTAGTTACCGGCAGGAGCAGAGGCACGCGCAGCGGGCGAGCCTGAAGAGGCTGGAGCGGATGAACTGGCAGGCGCGGGTTTCGGCGCTTTTGCTGCTTTTATTTTGAGAAGTGGGTAGTCCTCGCTGCGGCCAGGTCGCCACATCGCCTGCATCCCCACCCCAAAGTTTAAGAAATGCTTCTTTTTCTACTGTATTTATCTAGTACAAAGAGCCTTGAGTAGATTACTTGATAGAGCTGCTCAATAGCAAGCTGCTCGACTTGGGTTCCATCATAGCGGAAAAGTGTTACGCTTTATACAGTGAAAGAGAGTAAAAGTAAAAAAGCAGTAAAAAGCAGGTTAGTTATGTTGTAGCCAAAGAGAAGAAACACACACACACAACTTCTTGATACCCGTTATCAACGCGTATTTTGGGGGACAGAACGGCAGTGAGGATGAGAGTGCTGTCTGGTGACCAGGCTATATAGGACGCACAACTTGCAATACAAGAGCCGACCTTCTTGACGCTGTGGACGTCCCAAATGTCCTGAAGCCAACCAATCCATATAATCATCAATTGGGCTTCAATCACACGGTTGTGCTATGAGAAGATATTAGAATGGAGCATACAATGTGGCCGGCCAGATTGCCGAAACCTGCAACTGCCAGCATACGAGAGCAGGGACTCCAGCTGGCTGTGTTACGAGGCGCCTTACCCAGATCCGCCAGCCTGCAAAATCCCAAAAATTATCAAAGTGTGGGTCGCATGGCCTTGGGCCAGTGTAATGTGGAAAAAAGGAAGATTGGATTTGGAGAATGATTACAGTACCTATTGCACTTGCTATCAAAAATGGTTACGTTTGCAGGCATGTATGTAATACGTCAAGTTGCATACCTAAAGTATTAAGTCCGGGACATACAAAAAAATTCAAAGAGAAAGGATACATCCATAAATGACTACAAACTTAGAACCATCGGGGCTCCAGCAGCACTCGTGCACAGGACCATCCTTATCTACAAAAGCCACAATTAAAACTACGAATATCGCTCCTCTCTCTCTCTCTCTCTCTCTCTCTCTCTCTCTCTGCTCTTTTGTGTGTGTGTGTGTGTGTGTGTGTGTGTGTGTTGCGAACCAATTGGAACGTTAACATCAAGGGATCGGTCAGTAGAAAGGAAATGAAGAGCAGTGCTTCCATAGTAGGATTTTCCAGAGCGATCGACATCAGTGTGAGTCTCGAGAAGGAGACCTGACCCGCCGCGATTCCACAGCATCTGAGCGGTCTGAGCGCGGAAGAGAGAACGGCTGGCAATAACCTCGCCCGTGTTTGGGTATTTCAACACACGCACTTGACCTGGGGCGCCCTTCTTCTCTGGAACGAAGGCTGCCACGAGAGGCGGGACGATCCCAGGCGCAAACTCAAAGCTTGATACATTAGGAAGCTTAATCCTGCGTACTACTTCATCCTGTAGCCAAGCCAAACCATAAGAAGTTTCATTGGAGAAGAGATCAGCAGAAGGATAGTCATTAGAGGGCTCTTACCCATTTACGGCCGACAAAGAATTGTACTTCGTTTGTGACAACTTGGGCCGATATAGTTTCATCTTCGCTCCACCGAATAAACGGCCTAAGGGACCACAAATAACCATTTACAAAATGCAATCACATACATAAAGAAAGCCAATGAACAAGCAAGCAGCAATAAACATGTCAGCCACCACAGTTTGGAAGGGATGTTAACCAGGACTCCATGTTGGTTTTCTTGTGAGTGAAGGAAAAGATCTCCCTGCCTGTGGCGACCTCCCATATTTTCAAATTATTCTCTTTCCTTGTCTGCTGAGCCTCTATGTTGCCTGCTTGCCCTTCCTGTCCCCCCTGTCCCTGTCCGCCCTATCATTAGCCAATGTAGCACTTGCAAGCAACACCACACGCACACCAGAGGAGGAAAGAGTACGGCATCGATTTTCGGGCGCGTGGGCCCAGGTAGCCTTGCAAAGGTCAGAACAAAAGTGTTCTTAGGAGAGAAGGCCAGAGCCATGACGTCTGCGTGTGGAAGTGTCTGACGCAGCTGACAGGTGTCCACTTCGTAGATGCTTACCTGTTTGTCCTCTGCCACTGCCATAAGCGACCCGTCCCCACTGGATTCCACAAGCTCCCCGCCCTGGCTGCAAATTTTAAAACAAAAAAAAACAGTGTCGGAGTCGCAGAAAAGGCAAAGAGGCAGAGATACACGGAATTGGGGATGTGGAACTATATTAAGAGTTGAAGGTTGGTGATCATGGTACCATTCCCATGTAGAGGCTCCTGAATGGGGGGAGCACAACTGCACACCACTCTGTGCCCTCACGATGAACTTAAGAGGGGGTCCCTTGCGCATTGGGGTGGCCCCAGATGTGGGTTGATTTGGGCGTTTCTGGCGCTGCTTCGTTGGTTGCTCCATTTTTGTCCCTCCAAATAAATAAATAAATAGAATATAGAAATGCCGGCAAGCGTGTTCGAGAAGGGCTGAGGGGAGGGGGGGGGCAACAACACTGCTTGCAAGACGAACACAGGAGTTGCACGATGGCTGCACGAAAGCTGAACTCCAATGGCACACACTCAGAAAAAGAACGGAACTAGAGGGGGGGGGACTCGGGGTCGGGGTTGTGAGTACCTTTTGGTTCCAAAGCGTTGTTGTTGTTGCCGCCCCCTCGACCCACCCCTTCCTCCTCCTCTCTGCTTCTCCGCCCCACAAATCTCAGCTTCACATCACCATGGGTATTGAAAGGAAGAAGGGCAAGAGTGGCACAGCCACCGCGTATATGACCCGAGCCCATGCCATGAAAAAACTCCAAATCAGCCTTCAAGACTTCAGGTTCCCCCCCCCACGGCCAAATTTGCAGCTTTTGATGCTTACTGTTGTGATATCCTTTTCTACAGGAAGATATGCATCTTGAAGGGCATCTTTCCGCGTGATCCCCCAAATACAAAGAAGTTGAAGGGCAAGGGCAAGACCTACTACTTGACGAAAGACGTATTGTTTATGTTGCATGATCCTCTGTTGGCCAAGTTCAGAGAGAAGAAGGCCTTCTCCAAGAAGATCGGTCGTGCTATGGGGCGCAAGGATGACCACAGCCTCAAGCGCCTCCGCAAGGCTCTGCCTACCTACACGCTTGATCACATAGTTCGAGAAAGGTTAGGTCCCATCCTCTGTCCCTCCCCACCCCTCACCCCAGAGAGTTTTCGAAATTGCACTCTTTTCTTTCAACCTATTCTAACGATTCTCGCCCGCTCTGGCATGTACCGCTGGGAATGACAGATATCCAACGTTCGTAGACGCACTGCGAGACATAGACGACGCACTGTGCATGGCACATCTGTTAGCTAGTTTGCCATCATCAAAGAAGATCCAAGCCAGCAGAGTCCGAAACTGCAACCGTGTAGTACGTGAATGGCAGCACTATGTGATGGCCTCTCGCTCTCTGCGCAAGACTTTCCTCTCCATCAAAGGCATTTATTATCAGGCTCAAATCCAAGGCCAAACGATCACATGGCTGGTCCCTTATCGTTTTAGTAAATACGTAAGTCCTTCACTTCCGCTCTTATCTCGTGCGCTTGTATGATGATCCATCATGTCGTGTTTTTTGGTCAGGTCCCCCGAGAAGTGGACTACAGGGTGATGCTGACCTTTTCTCAATTTTATGAGACACTATTGGGATTTGTGCTCTTTAAACTTTACACAGAGTTGGGCCTCCACTACCCTCCGAAACTTCAAAGCGTAAAAGGTAAACCCACTATTTAACCTTCTGGTTTTGTTTCCACTCAAATTTTGTTTTACTCTCATGCAATAGATCTTCCCACTGCACCTATACCTGAGTTTGCAGTTACTGACGAGGAGGAAATGGTATTTTCTAAACTCCCTCCCATATTATACGCTAGATTCCATTGCTCATATGAGCATATTTCTTTTATTGGGCGATGGCTAACTACTTTTGTTTTGTAGGAAGAGAAGGAACAGGAAAAAACAGAAGAACAAGAGCCAGAACAAGAGCCACAGCAGGAAACCCAAACACCTGATGCAGCAAATGAACTGCCCAAGGTGAAACTGGAAGGTACTCGTCTAGTCACAGTCTCTCCACGCAATGACTGACACGAGATTATTATTATTATTATTGGGTTTGTGTGGTGCCACAAAAAGGCGAGGCAGCCAAGGCAGCGAAGTTCTTTGTAGGCCTCCATTTCTGGCTGGGCAGAGAAACACCCAGAGACTCGCTCGCGTTTGTGATCCGCTCCTTTGGCGGCCGCGTGTCCCATGACGAGAGTGCTGACGGCTTGACTGAGGCTTCAGAGCTCATCACCCACCATGTGGCCGACAGAGAACCTGGTACCCAAAAGCAAAGGCAATTTCGTTTGCACCTCAATATCATTTGTCTTATTTATTTATTGGTGTATAGGGCAGCAGAGGCGGCTCTTCCTATCGCGCGAGTATGTGCAGCCCCAGTGGGTCTATGATTGTGTGAACTGGGGCTTACTTCTGCCAACCCACGAGTATGCGCCTGGTGCCACGCTTCCGCCCCATCTATCGCCCTTCGTCGACGACGACGCTGAGGGCTACGTGCCATCTCGCAAAACCCAACTGCTACAACTCCAGGCTGACCCTCTCTTCAGGCAACACCAGTCTTCAGACAATGCTGCCGCTGCCACGCCATCCGTTGAGTTGTCCGAAGAACAGAAGCTTAACGACCTCGAAGAGCAGTACCAGAGCGGTAACATCTCTCTCTCTCTCTCTCTCTCCGCTGAGCAGAGATACCCCTTTCTTTCTTTTACGCCTAACCGCGAAAAAAAAAGATTCCTTTCTGTTGTTCTCATTCTCAATATTTGCTGTACTCAATTTCGTCTCATCTTGGTAGAGCTTAAGCGAGAGAGGGCCAAGAGCGCCAAGACGGAAGAGGAGATGCGGCAAGAACAGGAGAAGAAACGCAAGAGGCTGTCCAGGATCGAAAACCAGAAGAAAGCCGAAGCCAACGAAGAAGAGAACGCGGCTATGATGCTTCTCAGCAAAAAGAAGAGGAAACAGTGGATAGGTATATTCCCCCCCCCCTCAACCTTCCCCGTCATATGAAAAGTGAGCTTAACGCACTTGTGTTTGTGTTTTGATTCATCCGCCGCCACCGCCACCAGGTTTGAAGAAGGCCAAGTCCAGAGCTTTAGCGCGGGTACAACGCTTGAATACCAAACGCGAGATGTTAGATCAGAAGAAGACGAAGCAGAACCAATAATAATAATAATAACGACAACGACAGCCGTCTCCACAGCGGAGAGGCTCCAACACACAGCGATAAAGAAGCTGCAGCTGTCCCATCGACATGTCGATCATCGGTCACAAGCTCTGAAACGAATAATAATAATAATAATATTTACACAGTAATGGCACTACGTTGTATGGGCACCAAGAGAGAGAGAGGAGAGAGAGAGAGAGATGAATAAGATAAGAATAATAAGAGGGCTTTGGTCTCAGCAAGCCCGACGTTCTCTTGGCGAGGCTCTAAGAGGACGTGAGCATACGGAGACGTTGGCTGATCTGTTGGAGCAGCTGTTCATCGCTCTGGCTGCGCTGTTTCTTCTGCTGCAGTGAATAGAGAGCAGCGCGCAACTTGGCGACTTGCTCGCGTTTAAGCTGTCTGTCGTCCTTCTCGGCACTGCTTGGTGAGAAGGAGAACAGGACGATGCAAGTGAGTATCAAAGACAATGTATTGGGGGGGGGTTGTGGTCACACGGTACATTCTTTGGGCATCTGCCAAGGTGGTGTGGTGTTTCCATTCCTTGAACATGCGAAAGAGGGACTGCCACCTCTCCTGGGGCGTCTTGTCGTCCAGCGTCTTAGTACTCTGTGTGCGCATCATCTTTATGTGGTTTTCAATCACTGGCAGCCCCGCCACTCCTGTTTTGCACCCACACGTTTTAGCTAAAATCATGGCTGATGAATTCCATATAACATGGTATTGATACCTTCTTCGCGCACCGATTGAGGTGGCTGCGTTTTTACTACGGTGAACGAAGAATGGTAGTGAGTGCACCTCATTTCTTCAGGTTTTGTATCTTGAGGGGAGGAGAGTACTGTTTAATTCTTCAGTTAGAGCATCAGTGAGGCCCAACTCGTCAAGATCTAATGACTCTTCGAACTCGCGCCAGGCCTGCTCTCTCAAAAACTTCAGCCCGCTCTCAAGCCTCTTCAACTCCAGCAACAAGTTCTTCAAAGATAAATGCAAAAGATCATCAAGGAGTGAACCTTTGAAAGAATCATATGGACAGACAACTAACCTTTACATCTCTCACTATATCTTCAGTGGGCCTCGAAGTGTCATGCCTCAGCGTATACAGTCTTTCTTTGATGGCATTTATGTCCTTGATCTTGTTGCTAATGGCCTTCTCTATCTTTTTCCTGTCACATCGAGGAATAAATATCAACCTAGAGAAAACATGTCCCACTGAACCACTACACCAACCTCTCCTCTCTGTCGAATTCGAAGTCTCTGGTTTCAGCGACATGGATCACGCCTTGTGGTTCCTGCATCGTGAGTTGTTATGCACTGCAATGGTGGGTGGGCGATTTGTGGCCTCAAATCAATGCACTGCAGTGGTGTGGCCACAGATTTCCAAGAAAAAAAATTTCATCATCCACGTCAGCAGGTGGCTGGGGTGTTGGCCGAGGGGGGGGACAAGAAAAGGCCATTTGCAAATACGCAAAACAGAATAACCATGTCCTCTGCTGATAGCGACCCCCTATTCGAGTTGCGCAACTTGTTCCTCATAGGCAACTACCAAGCAGCCATTAATGAGGGTCTGACCCTTGACCACCTGAGCGAGCAGCAGAAAATAGAGCGTGACGCCCTTGTCTACCGTTCATATGTGGCAAAAGGCGACTACAACATTGTACTTGAAGAAATTAAGAATCATGCTCCAGTGTCCTTGCTTGCAGTAAAGTGTTTGGCGAGCTACATGGCCAGTGAGCGAAACAAGGATAACGCTCTTGCCTCAGTGAAGCAGTGGCTCTCCGACTATCAGAATGCTCACAACGATGTAGTGCAGGTTGTAGCCGCCACAATCTTCCTTCATGAAGAGAATTTTGACGAAGTCTTCCGCGCTCTACATCACTCAAATTCGCTTGAAGCGTACTCCCCCCAACAAATGTATTTTTTCTTGCTTGCCCAGCATATCCTCATCACAATCACTGCAGCCGCTCGCTACTTGTGCAGGCCTATTTGCAAATTGATAGGATAGATCTGGCACAGAAGGAACTCGCCGCTTTACAGCAGATTGATGACGACGCCACAACTACCCAACTGTCTAATGCCTGGGTCAACCTTGCCCTAGTATGACCGCCCATTTTTACCATATTTCAATAGCAACATATTTACCTCCCCCCACAAAACAAAAAACAGGGAGGAGAGAAATTGGAAGAGGCCTTCTTCATATTTTCTGAGCTGTCTGAGAAGTGGAGCTCCACTCCTCTGCTGCTTAACGGGCTGGCCTGCTGCCACCTCCACAAGGCTGATAAGCCAGATGAGCTAAAGGCTGCTGAAAAGCTGCTCCTTCAGGCCCTAGAAAAGGTGGCCCTCCCATCACTTCAGCCATCCTTTCTTTCTTTCTTTTCCTTTAAGGAATGGTCTCCTGACCTCTTTGCTCCATCAGAATCCTAATGATACAGACACACTGGTAAACCTGGTGGTTTGCTATCAGCATATGGGCAAACCCAAAGAAATCATTAATCGCTATCTCAGGCATGCTCTCCCTTCCTCAATTACTTTGATTGCGGCCCATCCCCCTTCTATCCCTTGTTTCGAAGCTAGTTGTTTTGTGACTTTTCTCTCTGTCCCGTTTGTTTATGTTATATGTTATTGTGTGGTGTGATGGAACTCAACAGCCAGCTGAGATCGCGTACACCCAGGCACTCATGGGCTAAGCAGCTGGACTTGCTCGAGGGCAGCTTTGATCGCTTGGCCGCGCGCTTCTCTCCCACTCACCCATCCTCCTGAGCAGCTTCCCAATTCATTTTTTCTTCATTTCTTCCTCCTCCCCCTCCCCCCTCACCCAGCAGTACTGCCCCAGCAGCATATATATATTTCTGCATATGTACCCCGATAGAGATTCAATGAATGTTAGTTAACTATCATCATCCACCCATCATCCACCCATCATCCACCCATCATCCTCTTCACACAACACACACACACACACACTCCGGCCGTGGTTTGTCTGTCCATTGATCGATTGATACGTTATTATGCCTTCGGCCGAACTGTTGTCTATCTGGGTGGGGGGGGGGTCTATCAAAATACGATGATCTGTCACCCCCCCCGGTTTAATGTGCATTGTGTAATTCCAAAAAAAAAAAAAACAACAAACAAACGGAGGGCCACCAGCATGAAGGCAGCAAGAAGCCAATTCTGGCGCACGGCCCTGCCACCGTGGTTGGCCACTTTGCCGTCGAGCCCTCTTTGCAACAGAGTTTTCCAAAGGGGCCTTATCTATGGTACCAGCATCCCCCTTCCACAATCGTTCCATTTCACTGACCAATCCCCAATTCTCTGCCTTTCAAATCAGATGCCAGTATACAACCCAAGCTGCAGATCGCTGTTGTGGGCAGTGGTCCAGCAGGTTTCTACACTATAGAAGCACTACAAAAAAAGCTCAAAGGTATGTATGTGGTGAGTTAACAAACAACAGCTCATTGGGTGTTGATCAGCAGAAGGGCCTTCTGTAGTTGGAGCAGATGGATATGGTATAGACTTGTACGAGAAGCTGCCTGTGCCCTATGGCCTCGTGCGCTTTGGTGTCGCGCCAGACCATCCAGAAGTCAAATCCGTGCAAAACAGGTGCTCCCCGAAGTAAAAACAAAGCATGAACTGTTGCGTCTACATATTGAGATGACTCTGCTCTATAGGTTTGACAAATTCTTTGAGGACAAGAACCTCAGATTTTTTGGAAATGTTTCTGTGGGTCATGACATTTCTCTTCAGGTGTGTAGCATGCGGGTAGAGAAAAGTGTTGTGATTTGATAGGGGTGTTTGTGCTCAATGAATTAACGTACGCATGTAAATTTTTTGCATCGTGGTGGTGCTTGCAGGATCTTAGGAGTCGGTATAGTGCTGTGGTTCTTACATACGGTGCATCTCGAGATAGGCCACTCTCCATACCAGGAGAGGACCTGCCCACTGTCTATGCTGCACGTACACAGCTCCCTTTCTCTCTGTATCGCTAGGTTGTCATTTATCTTACGAGAAAGTTATATGTTTCCCCTGGTTGCGTATCGTATCACGATAACTGCAACGCACAAGAAAAGGAGGATTTGTAGGGTGGTACAACGGTGATCCAGAGATGAAAGATGCTGTATTTGACCTATCGCATGAAAAAGTGGCAGTGATAGGCCAGGGTAATGTCGCACTGGACGTCGCTCGTATACTGCTCCATAACCCTCACGGATCTGTTCTTCGTTCCACTGACATCTCTGAGCACGCGCTTGCGGTCTTGCAAAAGAGTCGCGTGCGCGAGGTTCACCTCATCGGACGCAGGGGCCCAGCCCAGGCCTCCTTCACTAACAAGGAGCTACGTGAGATCCTCAACATGGAAGGCGTCGAATGCTACATCTTGCCACAAGGTACTTATTGTTGATGCTGCTGTTCCATCCTCCTTGCTCAAAACAAAAAGCATGCTCGATACTTTTCATGCATATGAGTCGGCATGCTCAAACTCATTAACCAACAGATGCACTGGATCTGAGCGAAGCGTCACTTCAGGAGATAAAAGCTGAAAGAGGCAGAAGGCGCATGATAGATTTATTTATTTCAGCTGCAGCTGATAAAACGTCCAAAAAAATTGGAACACTATCAGATTTCACGACATCTAATGTACAAACCCACCCCTTACTTTTTGTTGTTGTTGTTGTTGTTTCAGGATCAATATATATAATGCAACAAATGTAATTCTTTCCACCAAACAAAGCAGAAGAAACTGTATTTTCATTTCTTGCGGTCGCCATCGAGGTTCCTTGCGCGCGACGATGACGACAAACAAACCCTCTGCGGGATAGAACTGGACAAGAACATCTTACAAGGCGCTCCCACTCAACAAAAGGCCGTCCTCACAGGAGACAAAGAGGTTTGGAAAACTACTCCCTACTCCCTACCCCCCCACCCACCAAACTCACTTTTGCAAACGACGACGACGATGACGACAACAACAATATATACCAACATGAAGTGTGTTAACACCCTAGGTCTTAGATTGTGGAGCGGTTTTTCGAAGTGTGGGCTATAAGTCGGTGGCCATAGACGGGCTGCCCTTTGACCATTCCAAGGGCACAGTGCCAAATTCCCTTGGCCGTGTGGTCGACTCTGGTCCCCCCCCCAAATCATCCAATGAAAAATATTACCACTTCGCCCTAACTCTCTCTCTCTCGCTCTCTCACTCTCAGAGACTGGAGCAGTGGTGCCCGGACTTTATGTCAGTGGATGGCTTAAGAGAGGTCCTTCTGGTGTCATAGGCACCAACAGGTGCGCTTCTTGTTTTCCATGCGCACAAGCTAGTCTATATATATAACTCGCGCATCAATAATCATATTTGTAAAAAAACCATTTGTACTTTGGGGGCACCCAGGGTTGATGCCGAGGAGACGGTGGAGAGTCTGTGGCAAGATGCTATGCAGAGCAGGCTGACTGCCAAGGGTGATGCTGATCAAGAGATGGGCGACTTCCTGTGCCAGAAAGGCGTGCGCCATATCTGCTGGCAAGGCTGGAAGAGAATAGAGGAAGCAGAAGAGCAAAGGGGCAAGCTGCTGGGCAAGGAAAGAGAGAAAATAACTTCAGTCGCTGAAATGATGCAGACAGCCTCTACACCTTGTTTACAAAACAAGTGATTGTTGCAATCGGATCTCTCTCTCTCTCTCTCTCGTACGAGAACAGTAAAGAGATCTGTAGTTTTCATGTTTTAGCGTAAGGTCAAATGCATGCAAAGCTTTTGTTATCAGGTCTCAGTAGTGGAATTTGAAAAATACACAAACAAATTCATCGTTCAGACATATGTCGCAGCGCAGTGGCAGGTTGGCTACGTGCATGTGTCGCTTCAGCAGCAAGAGCAACCACCTGACGAAAACACTTCCAAAAGAGGAAAGAAGAAGGAAGAACAAGAAATGAAATCATTAAATTAATTAATTTGCACTGTTTTGTAGTTTGTCTGGGGAGGCTGGCTTACTGCCACTAGGGAAATAGGACATGGTGGTGGCATCTGGGGCGTTGCTGTTGCACCAACAGGCACACCTCGCATAGCTGCCCGTGTATCCTGAACCACAACCTGATAAATATTGTGACGTTAGAAGTTTGTTATTATTTGTTTTTGGGGGGGGGGACATACCACTTGGGCAGCGGCACTGGCGCTCTTGGATGGTCCTGCTTCTGGTGGTGGTGGCGTTTTCATCATGCCCAACCAGCTCTACACATGTTAAGGAAAAAAAAACAGAATGTTTTGATATTAATAACATTATCAACATGCTTTAAAGCAGCACCCTTACCAAAGGTTGGCTTGTGACTGAAGTCCAGCTGCCTGGCAATGAGGTCGTTTACAGTGCAGGGATCCTGCTGCCCGCAGCAGGAGCAACCTCCAGACGAAAAGGCTGTGGGGAGTAAAATGAACCATCAAGGTAGGGCGATAAAAAGAGA
>CDFI01106362.1:12235-23348 GCA_000826405.1 Acanthamoeba divionensis | reverse complement strand
TAGATCACTCCACAGTGCTTGTTCTTGTATCGAATTATCACACATGCGATGGACAATGGCTTCTTCTCCTTAATGTACAAATCACATGCGAACTGTTGGTCGTTGAGAGCATCTCGCAACAAGACATCATTCTTTGTTCGCCACACAAAGTTGACAATTCTGTTTGAAAAGTCAGAATTGCTTTCTCCTTTGTAAGGCTCATGGAGCAGTTTGACTTTCGAATTCTCAGCGGCCCCTGATTCCAATTTGGCCCTGATGAATAATTTTTCACGTTTTCGATTTGTCTGCTCAATCTTTTCGTCATCTGAATCACTAATTCTGCACCTGTGCTCTGACAGAAACAGAATTCCCTGTTGTTTTTAATAACATAATAATACGTAAGTTGTGAGGATTCCTCAAAAACGCTCCGTACAAATTACCTTAGTGGCGCCATCGTGAGCAACCACCAATTCCAGGAAGGATGTAAGCAGCTCCTCAACATTGAGCACAGCCGAAAGCTTTTGAGACATTTCCACCACACAATCCAAGTCCAATACTGTAGATAAGTCCGCACTGCTGTATACATCACTTTCACTTGAACAGCGGCCTGTATTTGAGTCCTCAAGCTGGGATGGAAGAGAAAGACGTCAGTGTATAAGATGAGAATAGATTTATAGGATTAGTTTAGCTCACTTTATCTGGCTCCGTCGAAAAGAACTGCTTTCTTCTGACTGAAGGGCTCATTGTTAAGGTTCTCACTTTGGCTGAAGCACCCCATTTGCTAGAGCAAGAAGAAAAGAATTGATTAACTAGAAGCGTCAAGATTTCATCATCTTGATGTACTAAACCTGTAGCAGTAGGTTGCTTGAGATAGCATGCTCTCCTTCAGTTCCTCTAAGAAACTTGCAGAGAGTTCCTTCGCAAGAGCAGCATCCTGTTTGAAGACCAAAGTTCACGTAAGTAATTGTTGAGATAATAACCATGAGGCAGATATAAACCTGAGTAAACCCCTGGCTTATGGCAATTTGAAAAGCGTCCTCATATTTCTGTAAGATTAATCCAACATCCACCATTTTCTGATTGTTGTCTTTCCCATCCATCCAATATCTAGATAATGTGTGAGTAATGCAATGCAGTTGATTAGTTTCTATTTTCTCCTCTTTATCCTCTCTGCCCTCTTTACCTGGCTCTTTCAAGTTCGGCTTCTACGACTAAGTATTGGTGCCTATAGTTGGTTGGTGCTTCATCACTCACATGCTTGAATTGTTTCTGGTTCTCTGTGACCAGCTTTATTAACTGAAGGTGTTCCTCTGAATACTGGTGTCGAATGTCAGTTGGTAGGTCCCTTGATTGGTCTTGGTCGAAATCTTGATTGAGAAATTCCAAATCCGTCTTATCTGGTTGTTCACCTGTTTCTCTTTTTTCTGAACTGGAGAATAACAGCCTTTTTCTATTACAAACGGCCAGCAGTGTAAGAGAATATATGAAGTAGTACTCTTGCTCTTCTTTGAAGCCTTTGAAAAAGGGAAGAAGCTCTGAGGCATGTCTTCCGCTCTGGAGAGCTTCCTCATATCTTCCCATAATATAGAAATAATGCATCCTATTTACATAAAACAGACCTGAAAAGAAAGAAAGGTTATGTGACTGGCCCTAACATGTCATAATTTACTGGTAATATTAGTAGTTACCGTATACAATCTCAGACCCCTT
This sequence comes from Acanthamoeba divionensis, assembly GCA_000826405.1. Taxonomy (NCBI): domain Eukaryota; phylum Discosea; order Longamoebia; family Acanthamoebidae; genus Acanthamoeba; species Acanthamoeba divionensis. The sequence continues at coordinate 21,659 of CDFI01106362.1, read as the reverse complement.
GCGATTGAGCTGGTCGCGGAAGAAGTCGTCGTCTGTACGGTGATCATGATGATCCTGCAGCAGTTTAATGTGCCTCTCTGTGAAGAGGACGGCAGTAAGATAACAGAAAGGTGCTTGGAAACAATGAAAGAAACAGTGATAGGAAGTGCGAATACCCAAAGAATCAATAATGATGCCCATATCTCCTCCTCCGATCTCACGAATAAACTGGAGATAGCTCTCACACTCTGCTAGCACCTGGTTTAAAACTGTCAGTGTTCCTTCTCACACATTTTTAATCTGAGTTATGTAATCAGATACCTTGGGCAGAGGCCGCCCACTTAACCATTGTGCAGTAAGCATGTGGTGTACACAATAAGTGCAATAGGTCATATTTCCTGACTGAAAGGGGAATCGTCGATTAGCATTATTAGAAACCTTACTTTATCAACGAAGTTCTGTTACCTCCACAAAATCTTTAAAAGTAAGCTTGAGCCCTTCTGCTGACACTCGCATATGTTCTTTATAGGCAGACACAAAAGCTGGGAATAACAGGAAAGCAATAAAGAACAAAGATAACAGGATGAATACAGAAATTTGGCCTGGAAGTACCATAGTAATGGTTAAAGATGCGTCCTCTATCTGAGACCTTGATAAACGCCCTCAGTTTTTCACACAGGAGTAAACCCAAATGGCCCCACTCATAGGCCTGGCTAACATCCCTCTTGAGTACCATACACACGTTCCATGCATACCATGCAAACACCTCAGCAGAAAGAGGTAAAACTCCATACTCTATCGACATGCGCACCTGGGAGTGGCGAAGTCAGGAGACAATGAAGGGAAACGGAATTAGTGAGAAAAGAATTGAATCTATAGGACAGAGCGGATTAACCAGAATAGCTGTCACGAGACGGCCAAGCTCTCTTGAGTCATAAAAATATCCCACCAAGCAAGAGTGAAGGGCAAGCATTGTCAACTTTGCCTTTAATGAGGAAAAGCGGTGGTGTGTCAGAAGGTTTCTCTCATTTATCTGCTTTTTTTTTGGGGGGGGGTGAACCTTTGTGTCTGTGACAGAAGGAGAATCAATAAGGGAAGAGATGGGCCTGTGTGCAGTCAGAGAGGCAATTTTGTCCATCTCCTTTTCTATATGCTCCACTGAAACCTCATCTCCCTTGGGCAAAGAAACTCCAAGAACAGCCATGCACTCCATTCCTGATCTCGCCATTTCCTAATGATAGAAAGGAATTGGAATAAATCATGATGAACTTCCCTCATTGTTTTCAATCTTCAATCTGCTCTCCAATGCTGCAATGAGGTTTCTCGATGACACGTCTTTTGCCTACGCCTAGATAAAATCTGTGGTGTGGCGATGAGCCGTGGCATTTGTCTGGATTTCGAATAATTTGGGAGGTCCACGCGGTCGCATCAGTTTATAAATAATTAAGTATCTTGAGAAGTATGAATCCGATGAAGAGATACCAGTTCAAACAGGTAATTGAGAATGAAGGCAGCAACAAGCTGGCCCAGTTGGAATCTAGAACCAGAAGGGTTTCACTTGAGTACCAAGTGAGCTTGTTGCGCTGTCTAACAGAGGAACTCAGGGAGTATGCCGATAAGCAGATGGAACAAAGTTTTATCCCAGTGCGAGGCAACAATCCTCAACGACAGTGCCATGACTGCAAGGTGCCAAATAGAAATCCTTACAGTGATAGACTGAGCATACTTGAGTCTCTCGAGGAGGCTGGTAGAATGTCTCATGAAATTGAGCACAGTTTACAGATTGTGGGGCAAAAGCTTGAGAGTATGCACGAGTGCTGCAAGAGCGGGCAGGAAATTGAGAATGCAAATTTGAGGAAAGTTAGGCGAAACATCAGGATTACTTCTAGAAGTAATGCTGGAGATACAAAGGGAGTTCCAGATGAGAATTGCCTTGAGGAATTTATAGCATCCCTTAGTAACTCTTTGTACAAGCTTCATGTTTCCCGGTCTTACTCACAAAGTTGTCTTTTGCAAGAATAGTGAGGCACTTAAAAAAGGATGGCAAAGTTCTACCTTGTGTTTTTCCAAGAGTAAATAGATTTCGGCTCTGAGTATGTAGGATTCCACTTTTTCTTCCAATGTTTGTGCTCTCTTTTCGATAAGTTCATTGCAAATTTCCAACGCCAGATCTGCATTTCTACACAAATATTCACACATGGCTCTCTCTAGTGTACAGGAAGTATCATGAGCAAAACAGTGGGCTCAAACAGAACAGCCTAGGGATAGTCAGCTGGGAAGGGAAAGGAACAAAATGGGTACCTAGGTACAATCGAAATGTCAGAGTGTGGTGAGTGTTCCAAGAGTCCCCAGAAAGAAGAGCGATTCCTTGAACGGCTGCACTTCTGGCCATGGTATACGCCTAAAGAGACAACATTACGGAATTATTATTTTTGTTGTGTTGTATTTCGGGATAGCCGAGCTTGCCATTGAGTTTCTGCCTTTGTAGGCTGCTTTAAGGTTGAGCATCGCAAGCTCCATTCTCTGGGTAGGCAAAGAAGTTTGAATAAGAGTCTATCAAAAAATAACCTCATTATGTCTGGAACTTACTCTGTCCTCCTGGGTTCTAATGAGAGACGATGATTGGTTCAGATGGTTTGTTATTTGGAAAATGTCATATTGAATTCCACCCTGGCCATTAAAGATTGTTAATTTTTCAACTTTCAAGAATTCACACTAGGCAACTTACCTCTTGTTGTTTTGTGTCATTGATTTTATCAAGAAGAAAGAGCCCTATTTGGAGGTGCATTTTCTTTTTCTCTTCTTCTGATAGAGAGCTTTTAGCTGCTTCTTGGACTCTATCATGCAGAAAGGTGTAGTTGTAGTCTCCTTCTCTGATCACATATCCTAGTATAACGGCAAAGAGTTGAAGAAAGGAATTTTGGTTGCTCAATCATGAATAGACATACCTTCGTGCAGGGCTTTCCATAGGTCGCCTTCAGCTTGCTCCAGGGCTATGGATCCAACGTGGGCTACGTCTCTAATATCAAACTTGTTACCAAAGAGGGCAGCTGATTGTAATAGTTTGCATGTGCTCTCTGGAAGAGTGTCTAGGTCTTGGGCCATGAACTCAACCACATTTTCTGTGAAACCCATGGACTGGATCTTTTCTATATCCCATTTCCACTTATACTCACTATAATCAAAATACTGGAACAAGCAGGAGGGTTAGGGTTAAATCATTCCTGAATAAAGCTAAACAGCTCAAGTGCCTACCATTAAGCTAGTCTGATACAGTTTAGTTAGAAAACTAATTGTAAAGAATGGGTTGCCATGGGTTTTGTGGTGCACCAGTCCAGCAAACTGGGCCACATCTATGGATTGACTGTAAACTACATCACTAATCAGCTTGGTCACGTCCTCAAGTGTGAGAGGCTTCAGTTTAATCGATGTCGTTGTGATTCCTCTCCCCTGTGTGCACAAAGGAGAATGATGTTAAAAAATGTCTGTTTCAATAAAGGAATGTTGTTGAAGGTACCCTGAGTTCATTTAGAAACATTTTGAGTGGATGACATCCCCTTTTCACTTCTTGATCTCTATAGCCACCTATCAGCAGCAGATAGCCTTTCTCTGATGCGGGCCTGCACAACTGTACATCGAAAGGCCACACAATCAAGAGGCTGCTAAGGAAGGAAAGGAATAGGAAAAGTGTCACGTACAAGCTTTTTGAGAAGGTCAAGAGAAGGTTGGTCAGCCCAGTGCAAGTCATCAAGAAAAAAGATAAGCGGCTTTCCAGGTCTGAAACTGTATATCACTTCCAGCAAACGGACAAGCATCCTGAACAAATATATATATTAGAATTCAATGAACTCTTTCGCTCTCTCTCTCTTACTTATTGCTTACCTGTCTGAAATATTTTGTATCTCTGAGAGTCCAAGTTCTTGGTTAATGGGTGGTTGTGGTCCAATTACCATTTCCAAGCTAGGGATCATATTAATCTGTAGGGCAGCGATCAGTTATGTGATGATAAAACGAGAAGGTTTCATTGTTTTTTTAGTGTAAGCCAGAGACTTGTTAAGTACCATCAATTGGCCATATTGTCCCACACAGTTCTGAACTGCTCTTCTCTTTGGCTCTAAGCTCTCCTCATCTTCTGATACGAGCTGTTGATTATGTTAGATTTCACACAATAAACAACACACAAACACCTCTGAGAAATTGGGGCAGAAATACGTACAAACTGACACAGAAAAAAAGAGACAGATTAGAGCTGAAGTTAAAAATTACAAGGAGGATATCCGTACTTGGTCTACAATTTGTTTGAAGGCTGCCACAATCGCTGAATAGGGAACATCACGTTTGCCGAGGTCGTACTTCCCCGAAAAGAAGTAGGCCCCATCACTCATGTTTTTCAGCTGGTTGATTAAGCTGGTCTTCCCAACGCCTGGCCACGGTAAGAATGTGTTGTAAGTTGCATTGCTCATGTTTTTCAGTTGGTTGATTAAGCTAAGTTGCTAGAATCACTTACCAGCATATCCAGTGACCATAAGGAGCTGACTTTTTGAAGAAGCGCAAGCTTTGTCATATGCTTCTGATAATGTCTTTAAATCGGTCTCTCTTCCATACAATTTGGGAGGAATTATGAAAACATCAGACACATCGTACTCCCCGGGCACAAAAGCTCGTTCCTCTTCCTTAAGCTTCACAGCGTCTGGTGATTGTTTGTTGGTATTGTCTTCATCTTGAATGGTAGCTTGGTTAAAGGCAATGACTCGTTTACAGTGCAGTAAATCAATGACAATGCCCCGTCCACAATGGTATCTTTGTTCTGGAGATTTACTCAACATCTTTGTGATGATAAGAGAAAGGCTCTTTGGAATTCTTTTGTCCAACTCATGTAAATGTGGCGGCTGTTTGGTCTGTAAGGTGGGAAAGTAGTTAGAAGACATGTCCATTTCTCAATGGGAATATATACTGAAAAATTTACCAGGTGTGCATGGACCAGCCTGATGGGAGATTTTTCTTCAAAGGGACATCTTCCAGTTAATAGCTGGAAAAAAGTTACGCCTGGAGTCAAACACAAAAAGTGAATGAATCAGTGACCACTTATCCAGGAAAGTCCTTCTTATAAACATCCTGGCGTGTTGTACCAAGGGAGTAGAAGTCAGCTCGGTGGTCTACTTGTGCGCCGGCCCCGCGGAGAGACCTTTCCGGCGCCAAATACGGCAGAGAACCCAAAGCCTGCAAGGGCACTGAACCAGATGAAAATAGCACAATGTTAATTTGTGTTTTGATATATACATATATTTCTAGCAAACTCAAAGCTTTTCTGAAAGAGATTACATGCAAGATGTGAAAGGAAAAGAAAACAAGAGAGCAGAAGACAGCATTGCAAAAAGAAGAGGTCCCTTTTAGTGGAGAAGGAGAGCAAGGAGGAAGAGGGGAGTACCTGGGCTTTGATCAGTGTCTTTGGAACGAATGATGACGGAGGAAAGGTTGAAGTCAGAAATCTTTGCCACAGAAGTGCTCTTGTTCCACAAGACACTCCGAGGCTGCACCCATAAACACAAAATTCTCAGATTCAAGGGAATTCCAGGAGTTTTCAAAACAACGAACTGACTCTGGAAGTCAGAAGTCCATGGAAACAATAGGATTGGTAGGTGGGAGATGAAAAAACCTTGATGTCCTTGTGCACAATGCTGTGAGCGTGGACTTCGCTCAAGGTTTTGGTGATATCGATGGCTAGGTCGATGAATTGAGGGAGTCGGTCCACGAAGGGTCCATCCCTCTGGAGCCACTTGTCCAGCGGCTCTCCTCCAAAGTCCTCCATGACCAGGGCCTCTGTGTTGGGCACTGAGATCCTCTCATGAATCTTGACGACTCCTTGAACTTCCCTCAGCTGCTCAACAATCTTGTGCTCATGCTGGAAGTTGCACAGATGTCTGGGCAAAGGGAATGACAGGTTGAGCACTTTGAGTCTGACTGATGCTTGGTCCTTCTGGCGAATGCATCTGAAGATCAAGCAGTGGGATGTCACTTCCAGCTCCACTGGAGGAGAGGAAGCAAACTTGAAACCCCTCTCTTCAAGGAGGCCCTTCAGGGCTTCCACATGATGCATCGTCCTGAAAGAATGCCTCCACTTCTTTTCTCAAGATTGACTTTCTCCCCAAAAAGAAGGAGAGAAACAACAACAACCACAACAACAACTCAATCCAAAAAGCAAGTGTGTGTGTGTGTCAAGGCGTTCGAGAAACGCAACAACAACAACAATGGTCCAAACAACTGCACGCCCTAAGACCTGTTGGTTGTCCTATGCTGCGCTGCTTCTAAAGAGATCCCTATGGTCTATTTACAGTGCCTCTCTAATGATTTGTTTTTTTCTTTGCAGTCCAGTCAGGAACGTTCAATGGTGAATGTGATCATCGACTCAACTCCTCCCTCGAGGGGCAGGTCAGAAGAGATAGACAATCTCGCGTGCAATCTCGCGTTGTTCAGCTTTTTCCGTAGATCCGATCATTCCGATTGGCTGATCCGATCATTCCGAAAAATCTCCGACCATCCGAATAATTTCCAACACAGATACCCAATCAAAAATCAACCGCTGAACTGATTAAATTAATGAATGACGTCATTTCCACAAATTAGATGAAAGCCTGCGGAACGCCGGCGGTCCAGGAATGGACCACAGTGGAATGTCGGCCAAAGCCCAGCGAGACGCGGACTCAAAAGTCAAACTCCCCTCTGAACAGTTCGACGTCGTACTCCAGGCTCTTCTCCAAAAGGTCATCCCTTTCCATGCGGGAAAGCACTGTCTGCAGGTTCATCCAAATATGCTTCGCCGCAGGTTGAATGGCCAAGCAGGAAAGGAACTGAGTCGCCGCCTCACTGTGTGTGTGTGTGTGTGCAAGGTGTTGAGGTTACCATTCCATCAGTTGTGTTCAGTTTGTGAAACCATTACTTTTTACACTTGTGTTACACTTTGTTGCACACTTTTTCCTCTCTCAAGCAGCAGTGTGTAACAAACAAGTGGGGCTTCAAGAAAGAGAGTCCAGAGAAGGTCGGGAGGTGAGAACATGTTTACCTGTACATCTCAAGATTGAGGTAGCTGATGCCCAAATTTGCTCTTGCTCGAGTGTAAGTAGGCTTCAACTTTAGTGACCTTTTTAGTTTTTTTTGGTTCAAAAACCAAAAGAACAAAACAGTAACAAAAAAAAAGATGTTTCAAGATTAGAAACAATTAAATGGTTGCATGGATGGAGGAAATGCCTGTAGTAGGGCGCCAAAGCTTCTCTGCTGTGGTTGGAGTTAGCAAGGGTAGCCCCGAGCTTGTTCCAGAGCAAATAGTCATCGGGCCTCTTCTGGAGTGCAGTCCTGAAGCAGTCCACAGCTTTGTCGTACTCCTAGACTCATGAAAAAGAGGTGAGGACACGTTTAGCTGTGGATGATCAATTTTCGATGAACTCTGCAAGTCCGACTCGGGAGTTGAGTAAGAAGGTTTTTGCCTGTGATATGTTGAACAGAAGGCCGAGAGCGATCTGCACGTCGGGGTCGGGGTCGTGAGGAGACATGCGCGCAGCTTCCAGATACATCTCTGTCACTTGCTCGTGCACATCGCCTTCGTTCACAAGACCTTCTTGATCTGCACATTAGAGAAGAAGAAGAAGAAATCAGAAGAGAGAAGGATAATTGGGTTAAGAGGAAAGAACTGTACAGGGACAATGCTGGAGTATCAATTTAAATCTTTGGTACCTGCAAATTCCTGTGCCCAATGGATGCTATGATCTTTATAGCGTGGGTTTCTTACAACCCAATCCTTAAGCAAACGCATGGCTTGATCTCGGTAAGAATCATTAGTGCAGCTTACAGCAAGCGACATCAACGCTTGTAGGTCCCTGTTGTCACATGGAGCAAGTCATGACAATAGATTATTAATACGCGGTGTCACACGTTTCTGTAAGCACACTGGGGGAAGTATGTACTCGGGGTTGGCTGTGACGCCTCTGTATAAAGCGGCTATTGCATAATCATCTCTATCGTTCTCAGCATGAGCCTCTCCCAGTCTCTTCCATGCCTCTGAGTTCTGTTGATCCCTGAGAAAGAATGGAATGAGAACTAACGTCCAGGCCAGTTCCTAAAAGACATTAGGAATAAAACTTACCTTTGGGCGACTGCCTCAAAAGCGAGGATTGCTTCAGAAAGCTCTCCTCTATTAAATAGATCAATTCCTAATTCCATTGGATTGGGGTGACTGAGGAAAGGATTATCTAAATTGAACTCGTAGGGCCTCACGCCTCCCCATCCTCCAAAATTGAACATATTGTTTATCTCGCTGTCTCGCTCAAAATCAGAAAAATCTAAGTTCGCAAGACTGTCGGGAGGAATTGCAAAGTCTTCATATTCATCTAGCCACGAATCTAGGTTCAAATCTCCACCTAAGGCAAGAGACAATTAGAATCAAATCCGATTTCCATAGTTTAACAAGTTTTTGGGTGGACAACATGTGTTCTATACCTGTAGTTGTTGTGGTTGTACTTGGCCCTACATCATCTTTCTCAACCAAATTTCCTCCTAAAATTGAATAAGAACTCTTAGTTACAATACATCCACCTTATCATATTGAGATCTTTCTCTTCTTTCACATGGTAAGTGATATTGACATGCTGCTGCGCCATTTTAAAATTTGGTTAGGCTTCTATGGATATATGAAGCCTTGATGCAACCGTTGCAACATGTCAATACCACCAGCAAGTCTGTCCCAGTCGCACTGACCTTCAACTGTGACTGATCCCTGACCCATTTTTGCCATAAGCTGGACAAATTTGGATCTTTGCAATTTTGGGTCAGAAATTGAAGCGATGCGCTGTCCCAGATTTTGCAGTTCTCCTTGTGCCTGCTCATCTGTAAGGCTATCAAGATAGCGCATATAGGATATCTTATCGTCGAGCTTGTCTTTCATTTTCTCAAAGTCATCAGCCCACTGCTCACCTTCAACTTCTCTCCAATGAGCCTGCATGTCTCTAAACTGTCTCTCATCAAATTTTTCAAATTCTTCCTCCCAGGCTAGTATGACAAAAGGAGAAGAGATTCTAATTAATTAAACTAAAAGACATTGTGACACCGATCCCTTTAAATGAAAGAGGATAAGCAAACCAACGGGACGGCCCTCCTGTTGACGGAACTCACGTAGCCATTCCAAATGACCCATACGACCTTCATCAAATTCGGATGCCCTAAATAGTGCAAGGTATTGTTAGCACTGATTTAAAACTAAGAACAGTTGAGCACAAAGAGATGCATGATTATTACCATGACTCGACCTGATGTTGCTCAAAATCTTCAGCCCATCGGTCTGCCATTTGGTTGGGAAGTGGACGACCATGCATTGGTCTTTCATTGATGGACAGATTATCAAACATAGATCCAAGCTGCATATGTCAAGGTGAAGTTTTGTTAAGAGGCAGAATGA
>CDFI01106357.1:0-13038 GCA_000826405.1 Acanthamoeba divionensis | reverse complement strand
CCAGTTTTGTATTTGTACAAACCATTTCAATTCCCACCACACTTGAATAGTCTCAAAGAAGAAGAACAGAAATAAACATGAGCGAATCCACCACACCACAAAGTTCACCCAAACAAGTCACCATTATTGGTGCAGGCGTAGCTGGCCTCACTCTTGCACGGCTTCTGCAGCTGAAGGGCATCAACGTGCGTGTCTACGAGGCTGACGCTTCATGCACTGCAAGAGACCAAGGTGGCTGCTTGGATCTAAAAGAACCCTCAGGACAGAGAGCAGTTCGTGAAGCAGGACTTGAAGACTTGTTTCGCAGCCTTGCTCGCCCAGAGGGACAGTCCTTTAGGGTGCTTGACAAACATGGTGAGGTGCACTTCTCCTTTTCACCTGAGACTGAGGATTTCTCCAGGCCTGAGATCGATCGCCTGCAGCTACGAGAACTCTTTCTGAACTCACTCCAACCTGACACAGTGGCATGGGGCCACAAGGTCGTTCGTATAGAGCCCAACCTTCAAGAAGGAGGGCATACTGTGGAGTTCCAGAATGGCACAACAATCAATGCAGAGTTTCTGGTTGGCAGTGATGGAGCCTGGTCGAAAGTGAGGAGCCTCCTCTCTCCTCTTGAGCCCATATACACAGGCGTGACCTTCATCGAGACCCGCATTGCTGACCCTGAGGAATCATGTGCTGAGTTTGCAAAGCTCACAGGCAACGGTTCTCTCATGGCACTGAGCCACAACAAGGGGCTTCTATCTCAACGCAATGGGGATGGAAGCATTCGAATCTATGTGTGCATGCGTGCTCCAGAAGACTGGGGAGCACACAAGGGCATAGACATAAGCCAGCACGCGGCGCTGAAAGCTTCACTGTTGGAAGAATTCGCAGACTGGAGCCCCACGCTTTTGAACACAGTGCACAAGTCATACAAATTCGTGCATCGTCCTCTCTTTGAACTCCCTGCTGATCCACAGTGGACCACAAAGCCAGGTCTGGCAGTTCTGGGGGACGCAGCACACCTCATTTCCCCATTTGCTGGGGAGGGAGCCAACATTGCTATGCTGGACGCAGTAGAGCTGGCCAACTGCCTCACATCAGATGGCTTCCTAGATGCAACTGCAGCCGTTCATGCGTTTGAGCAATCTATGTTTGCCAGAGCCCGAAAGGCAGCTCAGAAGACCCATGCAAGCCTGAATGCTTGTCTGGCTCCAGAGGCACCTGCAGAAATGGTTGCCCTTATCAAACAACTTATGCCTGCAGCTGACGAAACATATGACAAACAACCCACCACACAGTGAGAAAAGATATGTATTTAATTGTTATTGTTACTACTTTAAATAAACATTGTGCCTAAAAAACAGACAGTTTCTATTCATATTTCATTAATGATGATCATATTTGCTGGAGTATCACTGGCAACCCAACACCAGACACACTAGCCACCCAAGAGTGGTGTACGCTCTTTTGGCACTAATATTTGAGTATTTTCACTCAACATTCATACAGGGAGAGGCTCTGACCATTGTAATCCTCTAAATGGCCATTTCCTTCTCCTTTTCTGGCAAAGGCATGTAAGCACATAAGGGGTGTGTGTAGGATTTAGAAGATGTAAACATAATGTATTTATTGTGTTGAGATAAATGGGAAGTAGGGAAGGGTGATCATAAAATAAATAAATTAGTAAAAATAAATTTCATTAAAGACAAGAATGAAGTTTTTATTATATTATTTCTATAAAGTTATTATATAATTTAAATAAATAAATATCTTTCATGGCCAGCAATATATCATTTGATTTTATTTGGACATAAATCTTCCTTTTGATTTTCTACTGGCCCGGAAAACAGTCCGGCCGAAAAGAGATATTTAGTTTAATTGAATCAATTCAAATATCAAATGGATAAATTGCCAGCCATGAAAGAGATCTCTGCAAATTGTTAATAATTTTTTAAGGTGAGCAAAAAAAAGGAAGTCTTTACAATGGCTTTGTGGTTGCCTCAGGTCCAAAGAGTGACCAAATGGAAGTCTTGCTTGCACCACCACCATTGCCACCACCATTGCCACCACCATTGCCACCACCATTGCTGATCTGATCTCTGGGGCTCGTCTTGATTGTGTTGAACTTCTGCTTGCCCGTTTGCACAGCCGCCCCCGCCCCCGCCGTCGTCGTTGTCATGCTCGCCACACCACCACGTGGGCTCAAGTTGAGAGAAAAGCTGTTGTCGATGCCCTGTGACACTTTCTCGATTCGCTCCTCGACTGTGCTCCTGAAGTTATCGCTGCTGTTCACCTTGAAGCTGAAGTGCCTCGTGAGCGTCCTGAAGGTCTTTTCTATCTTTTGCGTCGTGGAAAGGAGCTCGTCTGATGTGTTGGGATAGATGTTGGGTTCGAATTGGAGGAAGGCGCCAAGGATTTCCTCTGTAATGGCTTTGTCCTTGATCTTCTTTTTCTTCGTTTTGATGATTTGCTTGGCCAGTGCCACTCTCTTCTCTGTGGAATTGGAAATTGAGATACATACATATATATGATCAGAGCAAAGAGGCAAAGAAGCCGTGTCAAGTTGTTAAGAAGACATATCTGATGAAAGAAAGAAAGAAAGAAAGAAAGAAAGAAAGAAAGAAAACCCACTTACCTTTACGATCAGGATGCTGCAGCTGCCTGTCTATGTTTACAGCAAGTTGCTTTATCCAATCGTACTTCATCTCATCGCTGGGTGCACAAAACAGGAATGCAGCTGTGGGAGAGTAAACTTGGAACAGATTTGGCAGACCTGTTCACATGACAAGCATGTGTAAGAATATTTTTCTGATGTGGTCTGTGGTGTTGCGGTTAGCTCACCTGGCATATCTGCTACGTCCTTGGTCCAGGCTGTATGGAGAGGGAACCTGCCCAAATATTGGGAGGGGCTTCGTGCGTACACGAGCAGGTCATTAAACAAGAATATGTGAAGCTGGACGACCTGAGTATTAACAGCCAAAGGAATAGGTTTGTTTTAGTCCCATATAAATCCAGATTGAATTGAATTGAATTCAAAGCGGTGGAGGATTCTCGTTACCTGTGGCTTTCCCTCAGACATTGCTATGGCCTTCATGGGGCCATCTTTTATCCACACACGCCAAGGTTCTACCAAATTCTTAAACATGAACAACAGATATGTTCTATTACGATTTACATAGAAGAATCAGATGCAGCAAAATGGTAGCTGAGATACCTCAATCTTATTTCCACCAAAGGCATTTTGGATCGAGACTAGTTTAGTGGCTTTTGTGAGTTGATTTGCCTGATTCACATAGTCTGCAATGTTCTTAAGAGCTTCAAGAGCTCCATTCAACTTCTGATAATCTGCATGATACTGCGGCGTGAACTTAATTAACTCCTGCAAACGTATTTGAATGTTAGAGAGACGACGTGGTAATTAATATCATATCTGCTATTTGATTAAAAAATGTGGGAGGAAGGGAGGGAGCACAGAAGGAGAACAGTAATCCTCACCTGGAGTAGCAATCTGTATCTGGGGATTCTGTTATTTCAAATAAAATTAAGATTTGTTAAATCCTTGAGATGAGACTATATGTACATACCTTTGAATTGGCATTATTAACAGAGAAGGAAGGTCTAGCTTGTTCAATTCTTGTTTTGTCTCACATTTCTGTAACAGGTGAAAAGTAAGCAAGTGTAAGACGTGATGATGTGAAACAGAAATAATGGAATACATGCCTTAATAAAACTTGACAGTTTGGCATCTTTGTTTTTTTGAAGAAAGTTGAGGACGTTTTCATAATTGCTGCAGTATATTGCATAGATTTTCATGAACGGAAACTAACATAACAGATGGACGAATACGTGTTACACGCAAGTTAAAGAGGGGAACAGTTGATTAGTACCAAAACTTACCACAAACGTGAAGATATCAGAAAGAAGCTGCTCTGCCGGGCCTCTGTTTTCCACTTTCCAGCTAAGTACTCGGCCTTGCAATTTTTGCAAGAAGGTTTTGCTTAGCTCCAATATGACCTCGATATTGGAGAACAACAGAGAAAGATCCTCCTCGCTCAATAGTTTCGCTTGTCGCAATGGAAACAGGAATACCTATTGGCAAAAAGGGGAAAACTTGATTAACAGTAGTGTTTTTGACAATTAGGCTGAAGAGGCCGCGAGGAAGAGTAAATTACGTCAACAATGGCTGACAAATTCTTCTGGTAGCTTTGTTCTGTTGCAACAAGCTCTTCAATAACCTGAGAAACTAAAATATCAGCTGACCTAGTTACAGTACTATCTGATGAATAGAATTTTGTTACCCTCAATCTTTTTACAAATTGCACCTCTTGCATGTTGGCCTGTTAATTTGATCAAGAGTCAGTGGAGAATTAGACATATAATAACGAAACTATTTTTTAAGCATTCTTTCAGCTTACCTCCCTGCCTCCCCTCCTTCCTATTGATGACTTGCCACTCTTGAGAATCGTTTCCTTAACAATGCTTTTCTTATTTTTCGCTGCTTCTTCTTTCTGTTTGGCAATAATTGCATTCAGTTGCTCATCAGTTAAATCTTTGAGCTGTTGCGCCACGTCTGATACAAACTGATCTGACCATTTGGGCTCCATCTCTGAGTATCAATACAGTCAATCAGATCCATAATAGAGGAGATTTAAAAAAATAGTGAACGTTGTTATCACCTGGTTTATCAGAATCCTGGCTGTGTGACGATGAAGAGGATCTGGAATCATTCTTTGACCTGCGTCCAGAACGTGGTTTAGGAGCAGACGCTGAAGATCCCTGCAAGCTTTGTGTTGGTGCATGCAAACTCTTGGCAAAAGAATCTACTATTTCCTATTATGCAGGAGAAGGAGAAAGGTTAAAGAGTATGATAAAGAAAAAGAAACTTTGGAACAGTAGATAGATTCTGCATACCATGATGGATTGTCTATGCTCATATGTAAGGCAGGTCTTCGTACACATAAGTGATACAAACTTGCGCGTTGACTTTACATCCACATCCCAGTTCAGCATATTATATGCTGGAAATTGAGAAGATCTTAGATGAATACAGCAACAAGCAAGCACTAATGAAACAATATATTAATTACACTAGGGTGATGGGGGTGACGCTTACCGGTGGAATGCAATAAGACAAATATGAGAGTAGGGTTAAATGGAATAAACTCTTCAGACTCTTCATAGGCCTTACTGTTATCTTCATTGTCCTTATTGTTGTCTTCATTGATGCTATCCTTTTGTTGAACTGCAAGCTCCTCTGCAATTGCAGTAAACTGGTGATAAGAAAATCGTAAAAACAAGTACCAGTAATGGGGAGGTACTCACCCCAGAAGTATTTTTCCCAGAACAACAGATCTTTCCATACTCCATAGGCAGTTATAAATTGCTAACAGGAATGCATCAATATTAATAGCTATTCAGGGAAGGGGGAAGAAACAGAGATAATACCTGTACAAACTGCGTTACTCCATTTCCTGTACGATGGAAGGTGGATGAAGCATTCATAATTACTCTTGTTACAACCAGATCACTCTGCATAACACGTAAATAAATTGTTTGAGTAATTCAATCAGAAATCAAATACGAGGTATGTTCAAATGAGCATGTAATTTGGTACCTCATAGTTCTTGATATTCACATTGGCCACAACTTGTTCAACAAGAAACAATATCAACTGAAATGCTTCTTCAGCTAGATTCAGCGACGGATTCTTTGAAAGAATAAAGCAGAAATCATATCATTTAGCCACCACACAACACATTTAATTACACTTTGTTTTCGTGGGTGGGTTGGAGATTAAACCTTTTGTATAAGTAAGCGGAGAGCCACAGCAAAAACACTTCGTCCAAGAGGATGGACGAAAATTGTATGCAGATCTTTCAACTTGGTGCAAGCTTTCTCAAATAATTCTCCTGAAAATGAAGGATGGGAAACAACACTAGCCAAATAATTGTGTATTGCCTATTGGAATAATAGAACAGCATGTATTTAGTGTGATCTTAAATTGAGCTATAAATGTTCCAATATGAAATACCTCCATAAGTGCCCCCATTTCATTGGTGACACCGCCTCCTGGACCCTTAAGGTCTTTCCAAATATCATCTTCCTTATTTGTTCTCTCTCCCTCACTTTGAGATTCCGAGTCTGTCTCTGCTTTGCGTTTATGTTTGCTCTTCTGGGTTCATTTTAACGTTAGCGTTGCTGTTCAGCAAATAAACAAACAAATACTTCACCCTACATACCTTCTTCTTCAGCTTTTCGTCCTTCAGTTTTTTCTTTTGCTCCTTGCGCCTATCCTTTTCTTCTTTGGCTACTTGTTTCTCCCTCCTTCTCTTGTCCTCTTTTTCTTTGCGTTTTTCCTCTTGTTCTTTTTTCTTCAGCTCTTTCTTGGCTTTCTTTTCCTTCTTTCTAACCTTGATAGACTTATGGCTTGCACTAATCAGTCCCAATTTACTTTTCTTTTTCTCTTTTTTATCTTCTCCGTTGTTCTCCGAGTCAATTTCGCTGCTGGCCTCACTGGTACTGTCTTCTCTATCAGTTCCAGAAGTTGAATCAGATTTTGAGCTCGAATCGGACTCGCTGTCAGAATCAGAATCACTGTCGCTACCACTATCACTACCACTATCAGTCTCGGTTTCAGTTTCAGTTTCAGTTTCAGACTGTTCGCTTTCTCGTTGTTTTTCAGATGTCTCTTTTTCTTTTAACTGTTCCTTTACCTTGTCTTCAACATCTTTAGCAATCTTGGTACTCTCTTGCTTGATTCCTTCATCTTTTTTATCCTTTACAGGAGCAGCCCCCTTAGATGGAGCCATCTTCTCAAGAGCATCCTCTAGTCTTTGCTTTCTCTTTTTCTTTTTCTCTGTCTCTTCTGCTTGTCTGTATTTTTCTCCCTCTAAATTCTTTTTTTTGCCATCCTCACATTGTTCTTGTGTGTCCTTTTCAACTTTCTCTGCGCTCTTGAGAGGTTCTTGCACCTTTTTCTTTTCAATATCTTCACAAATGCCATCTGCGGGTCTGGCGATATGTCCCTTCAGTTCTTTTTTCTTTGCTTTTACTTTGCTGTTCTTTAAACTTTGGTGCCTTTTTAGAAGGTATTCAATTGTTTCTTCATTTTTCATTTCAACAATCTTGTCACAGGGAATTTTCCCATATATTCCTAAATTGTAGAAAGAGGGTGTGAGGAGGACAAGAGCAGTAAAACGGAGCATCAATATTTGTTTCAGTGAGCCGAGCAAGGCTTTTTCAACTTCCTTCATAAAGGATATCTGTTGGGGGGGAAGGTTTACCATTAAACTCAGCACTCCACACCTCACTGTTCTCTTCCCGGTGCATGAGCTTTAGTACATCACCAGGGGTGACACTAAATTCATGTGCATCGCTGTCGAAGTGATTTGCAATGACTCTTCCGTACTTGAGCCCTTTCTTCGTGCTGCCCACATTATTTTGCTCCAATGCATGCTCCTGTTGTTTGGTGGTGTCGTTCTCTTTGACCACATCCTTCTGTAATGTTTTTGATCACTCAGCAAGATGTGTTCACACTCCCAATGCTAGACAAAGTGAGGAAAGAGCGGGGGGGGGGTACCTTATTATCATCACTTCCTTGTGCTTCCTTGGATTGGCTACGTAACGATAACTCTGAAGAGTCTAAAAAAGGAATTAGGACCAACTCTGCTTCTCATTAGCTCACTCTCCTTCTTCTGCTTCCTCCTCCTCCTTTCCATTGAGTGAGTGTACCTTCCACAGTGCCTGGCATGGCGAAAAAGTCATCTGTAGTGCATAGTAAACCAGCAGAGAGCCCCCTGACTGTGTCCTTGTCTTGCTTTTTGGCAGTGCTCCTTGTTCTGATCTTTTTGTCAGATCCCTTCTTCTTTCTTACTGCTGGTTCTTTGTCACTTATACTTAGATCATTCAATTTGGAGAGCAACACCTCCGTGGTAGAATCAGAAAGGTCCATCACTTTGTTGTCACTTTGCTGCTTGTTTTCCATCTTTCTGATCTCTCTCGTCAATCTGAAAATGGTACTTGCTTTGTTTGTCTCTCCACAAAAGATAGAAGTAGAAAGTGATCACTTTCTATTCATCAACGCTTGGTATCTCCACCCCCCCTCACCAAAAAACAAAAGAGGAGAGAGAAAAAGAGAGAAAAACAAACTTACTCCTGCCAACTTGAGTATTGAGCGAGAGGACTGGGTCCACGGGGTCAAGACCAAGCAAGCTTCAAGGAAGATTTGAGTTCGCTTTGGTCTCAGAGATGATCTCTGTCCCAGTTCGCAAGCTGCTTCCCCTCCAAAAAAATGTCTCTGTTGTCTCTTTAACTGCTTCAAATTACTTTTCGTGTAATTTGCGATTCATTAACTTAGAACGCCTGGCTCCCATTGGTCTGACTGATAACTCCGGGATATAGAATTGTCTAGATAAATCTGGAAGTGAACAGCGTGTAACAGAAAAAAGATTTAAATGATTTTTATTGGTTGGTCAGTTTAGGTGCAGCAGCTGAAGGAAAGAATTGTAACAACTGGAAATGAAATGTCTTACATTTGTGCATTCAATCAGTCGAATATTGACTTTGCAGTGTTTCTCCAGGTTAAGCCAAATGGGGCAAAATCTAGTACCTTATTATTGAAATCACCAAAATTCACATTCACTGAATCGAATTTGTGGATTTGAATCATTCTCCCATTTCTGTTCTTTATTGTGACTCCTTCAATTGCCTTCCTTTTTTTAGCTCTTCTTTGCGCATTTGTTCCTCGAATTCTATCCTCTGCTTCTCCATCTGCTCAAAATCAGGCATCGTCAGCGCGCTGATGAGAACGCTGACTATCATGATAGAGCCAATGACCATGGCTTTGCCTTTTGTTGTTCGCATAACGTGCATGAGAGCGCTGTCTCCTCTTTGGGTGTATACTTTCCTGCCCTTCAGTTCTTCCCACAGCTTGCTAATCTCAGACCACAGCTTCATCTTGGCCAAGATCTTTTTTCTTGGGCGTCTAGAATCATGTAGAATCTTCTATGTTTGTTATAATCTAGACTGGTCCAGATATCGCATCCCCCCATTCTGCTTCCATCACCGAAAGTTGCAATGCTCTTGAGATTGTGAAGCAGCGAAGTGTTTCCAAAAAGAAAAGAAGAAGAGAATATAGATGCGATTCTCTGCTGCAAAATATTCCTGGACCTTCAGCTGCACGAACGCCAGGATGCAAGTATGTTACGAGGTGAAGTACCGTGACAATGTTTTGGAAATTTCCAATCAAAAATTTATAATAGATTATTATGATTATGCAAAATTGCAATCTGGGTTTTTTCCCTCATTTACATGTAACTGAGGGAAAATTCAATTCAATTTTCAAAGATACAAAAAAAGGGATCGTGATGGGACAAAATTTAAATGATAAACAGAAAAAGAACAGCTCTTTCCTCCTTCAAATCTGTTGTTCGTTCTGCAAGCATTTTTATCTCACACCAGATTCCCACTGAAACCACCCGGCCAAGGGATCACGCACCACCCCGCTGCCTTCGTGGCCTTTGAGAACTGACCACTTGCATCTGGTGGAGCCACCCCAGCTCATCTTAATGGATCCTCACAGCTTGTCCCATGGGCTCTTTGAAATGGAGGAGCAGGTCACTTCTGAGGAAGACCACAAGTACCTGCAAATTCTAGAACAGCACATGCAAGAAGTCAGAGATCAAGGGCACTCTTGTGGCGTAATCACCCCCCCCCCATATTTTTAGATATATTCTTGAAAGTCCCTGTGGTTACTGTCTCTCATCATGATATGTCCTTTACTGCAGTGGGAATTTGATGAAGGGCGGCTTGTGGTTTGGTTCAAACTGGACATCTCCCAGTACGACGAGACTCTTTCCAAGAACATAGCAGACAAAATGCTAACTTGTCAGTTGGTCTTCTCTGAGCCTCCACGATATATGTGGGAGGTAATACATCTTATCTCGCTCTCCTCAGCATCTCTTGGCATACACCACACAAGAGAGCAGAGGGCAGAGCAGAGAGCGCAGAGAGGCAGACAGGGTCAGCTGAAAGGTCTTGATGTGGTGATTGTCTGCTCTAGAAGAGAGAGCAGAAAACAGAGGGTGATACTTGTCTACAATGCTACAGTACAGAGATTCTCATTGTTCTTTTATTCAATCTAGTGCCCAAAGTCTCGTTATGGCAGGGTTGTCAAGTGCAACTCGCCCTGTGGCAATATAGGTAACTATAATATTCAAACAGTGCACCCATATGAGTTCAACCAAATCATCAATCTAACATCTTTGCTAAATAGGCATGTGGCGCGACTTGGAGCGGCATCTCTCCATCCATTTTTTACGCAAATGGAAGACTTATTCTTCAGCAGTTAGAAAGGCTGTTGAGCTGTGGGAAAAGGTAGCACATCATTCCCACTCTCATCAAGTTTTCTCTTTCTCACAATTTACAAGTTTCATTTGAGAAAGGGGTAATTAACAATTTTTCTATAGACAGCACCCAAGAGAAGAAGGAAGAAGGCAGAAGAAATGGCAGCAGCTCTTAATCAGAGTCTTGAGCGCTGCTTGCGTGCTCTTGAACTATATGGAGATGATGCCGCTGCAGCTAGTGCTTGGCTCATTGAAACAGAGGAATCTGATGAAGAGATTAAAAAGAATACTTTGGGTAAGTATCATGTGCCACATTTCTATGTCACAACACCATTCAATTTTAGTTCAGAGGGACTAACTTTATGTGTCAAAGGGGATCTCACAAAAAAGAGTACAAAGAATGGTTATCAAGAGGAGTGTGGGTGGGATATTGATAGGCGAGATGGCTGGGAACCATTCCGTGATTGGAAGAAGACAAAGGAAGCCCTTAGCATGTCCAAACTTGAAGTAATTTCTAATTCTTCCTTAGTTCTTAACCCTTGTGTTCATGGTAACATGTGCATTCTCCTTATCTCTAGGTTATAGCTTCAGATGATGAATCAGAAGAGGATGTTGAAGAAGAGACAAAGAAACAAAATGAGACTGAACAAGTCTTGAGTGTTTGTGATGAAACTTTAACAAATATCTGGGAAACAACATCAATTCCAGTCATTTCCACCGATGATCTTAATAGTTTAATAGAAAAAGCAAATCCAGAAAAGAAGGAGGTGGAGCAATCAGAGCGGGAGAATAACACAAACACTATAATAGAAAGGGATGAGGCCTGTACGGATTTGAGCATGGAAAAAACAGAAGCACAGGAGGAGAGCGTAGAAATAACAATAGCGGCGATTGATCGAAGCTGTGAACCAAATGTAGATAACGAGGAAAATTTTCAAAGTGGAGAATCGATGGAATATGCAGAAAGATCAGAGGATCAAGCAGAAATCGAGTTTTTTGCAGAGAAATATTGTACAAAAGAAGCGGAGGAGGAAGAGGAAGACATAAGAGGAAGAGAAAGAAGTTTAGCTGAGGATGATAAAAAGGAGGACTTTGATTCTGAGGTTAAATTGACTGAGGAAGAAGAAAGAAGCTGTGAGAATGAAAAGAAGCAGAAGAAGAAAGCAACAAAATCATTGCAATTTTATATCAATCAGTCATTTTTCGATCTCAGTGATGATGAAGATAATGAAGACCTTTTGCAAGCAAAACAAAGCAAGTCAATCAACATTTCACAGGAAGGGATAAGGACAGAACATGAACATGAAGAACATCAGGAAAAAGAGATAGGAGCTGAGGAAAGAGACGAAGACGAGCCAGAGCAAAAGATAGAAGAAGAGGGAGAAGACAAAATTGAAGGAAATAATGCCCAAGAGGAAGAGGAAGAGGAAGAAGAGATTGAAGAGATGGAAGGAAAGGAGGAGGAAGAGGATGGAGATCCTGGGAGTGGACTTGTGGACCTTGAATTAGCAGTGGAGGAAAAGAGTAATGTGGCAGTAAAAAGGAAAGAACTGAAAAAGAAAATGATGGAAGAATGGGAAAAGGAGCAAGAGCGGCTTCAAACTTCTGAGTTGAAGAAAAAGGAGATTTTTTTGCAGCAGCTTGAACGAAAGAGTAAAGATGAGAAAAAGGACTATTTACCAAGTTATGTATGGAATGGATGGGAGTGGTATGAAGAGAAGTGGAAAGATTGGAATTCCGAAAAAGAGAACTGTAAGAATAATGAAAATGTATATAGTGTAGATAATAGATATCATGGAGAAGAGAGGTTTGGACTGACAAAGAGTGCAGATAGAAAAATATGTGACACGGTTTCTTTTCTCTCTCTTGCCATACAGAGTCAAAAAGAAGGAGGAGAAGAAATGAACGATTTTGCCGAGATAGCAGAAGTTGAAGCAGAGTTGCAAGAGAGATTGAATAGAAGGGACTCCCTTCCTTTGGTAACCCAGGAGGAAGGCACTTATGTCAAGTCAAATTCTCCTGCTCTTCCTTCACATTCAGAAGATATGGATCAAGAGAAAGCTATGTACGCTTTAGGAAGTACAGAAGTGGATCCTATCAGAAATGAGAATCTCACATGTGATACATTTGAGGGTGGTGAGCAGTGGAGTGGAGATACTTGGGAAGACATGGGCATACATCCAAGAGAAGAAACTTTGCCAGAAGAGCAGAAAAACTTAACACCAGTCGAGGAACAGATAAGGGAATCTTGTGAGGCAAGGAAGGAAGGGACGGGCATTATTAAAAAGGAGGATGCCAGGCAAGAAGAAACAAATGAGACAGGAAATGTTTGGGCTAGAGAAGATCAGAACGGGACTAAGAAATGGGGAGGACAAGCAAGCATTGGTTGGCAAGATGACGAGGGTACTTCCAAACCTAATATTTCAGGTTCTCGTCATACTTGATCTGACTATTAATTTACTTTTTGCCTCCATGAACTTTACGTGTAAACAGCTCCCCCTGTTCCAGATAGATCACCCTTTATTGAAAGGAATAATCCAGTAGCTGATCAACAGTATTGTACCAATTATCAAACTGAAGTAGTACCAGAAACTGCTGAACTATTGTATTCCGAGCAGAATCAACCAGATCTTATCTTCCACGAGCAGACCGATAATAATCCCGGTGGAGCAGACCCTGTGGAGATAAGTCAACAAAGTCAGGAGGACCA
>CDFI01106355.1:0-12941 GCA_000826405.1 Acanthamoeba divionensis | reverse complement strand
CGCTCTTCAACTTGCCCCCTGAGCCGCAGATGCTCATCATCTCTTGCCGCCTGTCACATACACATGAGAAGAAAAGCATTGGTCAGCGCTTATTATTATCATTATCATTAACACAAGGCCACAACATTACACACAAGAGAACGGAAGGAAGGGCTTGGGCTCACCCTTTGTTCGACGATGACATTCTTTTGTTTCTTCTTGTGGCGTTTCTTTTTGTCTTTACCGCGGGTCCTATTCTTTATTTCTTTGCTTTCTTCTGGGTCTCCTTCAGCTCTTTCTTTCAGGATCAGTTCGCGAGGCGCACGATCAACTTTGCCCACAAAGAAGGGATCTAATGTGATCATTTCTGGTTTCAACTGTTTAGAACAAAGGGGAAAGTTTTCTGGTTTAGTCACTGCACTAAAATATTAACATCAATTCGCAGGAGAGTCTCAGTTGTTTCTCTCTTCTTTTTTGTTTTGTTTTTGTTTTTGTTTTTTGAAGAAGAGAAAAAATTACCTTCTCAAGAAGGGAGTGCACTGCAGCCTCTCTGCGCTGTTTGGTAGTTTGGTAAGGATTGGTCTCAAAAGAATCAAAGTTGGCTTCTCCAGAGCCTGGCACTATAATAGAGGACACACCCTTTGAATGACCAATGCCAAGCACGTCCTCATACGGACCAAACCCAATATCAAACACCTCAGCTCCTGCCAATATATCAAATCACGTGTGACCACATAACGTTATAATAGAACAAAGGTGAGAAGAAAATAGAAAGATCAAGCGAAAAGAACCAATAAATAAAATAAATAAATAAATAGATCCCTATTAGGTCAGCCACGCAAAATCATTTATGTGGTCATTGAAAAATGAATGCCTACTACTAATATTAGTAGAAGAAAGGCAACAAATCTCTCCCTTGCGCATTGTTCATCATGTCAAGAGACCAAGCTCTTCTTCGATTGTTTGTAGGGGGGGGGGAANAAGGTTTTGGGTGGGAGGGTCTGTACCAGGTATCAAGTGGTGCATGTAGGGGTCTCTCTGCTTCTTGACAAAGGCATCTTTCCAAACGGTGACGTGTGGACCCCACCCCACACCCAGTAACCCTGTCTGACTGATAGACAAACAGGAAGCGGGAGTGATGGAATGGTATTCATGGAGTAATTTAAATGTCCTGAGGTCCCATATCTTCAACCGGCCATCGTTGCCAGAACTGGCCATGTATTGACCCATTCTATCAACAGCTAAGGCTTTAACCGGGCCATGGTGGCACAACATCTTGACCAAGGGCTTTGTCATGTTGGGGCTTGTGAAAAAAATATACAGATTAGTTGTGTAAACATGTTAGAATAGAAATAGAAGTATGAATCGTAACAAGCGCGGATACTTGGTGTAGGAATTTAGGTTACCTCCACATCGTAACTGTGCCGTCGTAGTGACCAAGGTTGATGACGGCATTCCACGGATTCTGCACCATGCAATCGCAGTTGCCTTGGCGTGTTGGCAACTCGACCACCAATACTCCCGTTGACGTATCTTGATACTTTAAATAACCAGTCTCGCTCTGCAAGGTAATAGTGTACAGTAAAAGGTAAGTTCTATAGATTTGGCCAGTTTGGCTATCTCTTGTAAACTATATAGAGAGAGGGGACCACTGTGACAGCGTGCATACAATGGAGGCAAGCAGCCAGTGGTAGGGGAGAAATTCTAGTCTATTGATTCTAGTATGACTTTTAAGGCAATGTGTCTCGATGCCTTGTCTATCATAAAAGTATACATATTTCTTCTGTGCTGCCGCAAACAACTCGAAATTGTGCAAAATCCTTTWAAGAGAGAGAGAGAGAGAGAGAGAGAGAGAGARAGAGATCAACAAGATAAGAAATAGTAGCTATGTTGATGGAAAAACAAGATTTCGTTGGAGAAGAGGGTCATACTTGATATCGCGWACTGTTTCCTTTGCATGGACCTCGGTGGTCAGCTTGTTTTTCTTCCAGTCAATCACACCAAGGTGCCCTTTCTTTCCACCCATCAGCAAATACCTTTGCAAAAGCGTTGTTTGTGTAGATTTAATACAGAGAAGGGTTGAAAAGCATAACAAAGCTCTGCGCACCTGCCATCTCTGGAGTAATCGATTTTATATGGGGCAAACGTTGGCATATCCAAATCGAACCTCTGTAAAATGAATAGAAATATAAAATCAGGATTTAACCAGCATATGTTGTTTCTTGAACAAACTAGACGGGAATCCTCCTATGCTGTTGTTTGTTTTTGCATTGTTGTAGGTAGTGKGGGGGGGGGGTGCGTACGTTGTGGGAAGCCTGCACATCAACGTTCTCGGAGATGTCCCTTTGAGAAAAGTATTTCGTTGGATGCAGCCGTGGATCTGCTGACTCCAGGAGACCTGTTTGCGTTGGCAGCAAAAGCTCCGCCCTTGCAGCTCTCTCTGCCGCTTCTTTGGCAAACTGTTGCGCCTTCTTCATCTTGCTGCGAATTTTCTTATCTTTCAAACTCTGTTTACAAAGTGAGGAAAGGATCAATTATTGGTCTAGATTTGCTCAACATTGTGAAAAGTGAAACGAAGGGGGTCAGTGCGTACTCCCCGTGGAAGTTTTGGCCCCTCTCGTGAGTACTTCTCAATTCCTCTGATGGCTTCATCCCCTTTCTTCTGGCTGGAGCGTTTCCTCTTTCGAGATGTAGATGTTTGCCTGCCTTTCTCCGGAGATGCTTTGGCCTGAATGGTCGCTTGATCTTTTTTGGAAGGGCTTGTAGAAGATCCAGACGATTCCATGTGATATGATCTTCACTCCAGATGTGAAGGGGGAAAAACTGAAGAGAGATGAATTAAAAGAGAGCGAGAGAGATTCGGGGGGGGGAGGCGCAGGAGAAAAAAGGAAGACAAAATTATTTTCCGGGATTTTGTGTGGTTTGGGGGGGCGAACTGGACCATTTAAGGTGGGGGTGACCATATAAAACTGGCAACCAATCAACAATTGAAGAGAATAAAACAGCTTTTCTTTTCGATTTTTTGCAGCCAGGGGCAGGGACAAGCGCGCGTGGTGTGTTTGGAGGGTGGTGTGTCTGAAGAAGAAGAAAAAAGGAGGTTAGTGGCAGTGGTCGTAGACCCCTCTTCACCTCGAGCCTTTCGTTATAGGGCTTCTTTGGAATAGAAAAAAAGGAAGAAAGAAATATTTAGAAGAAGAGTTGACGGGAAGAGATCTCAGTCTCTCGCTCGCTCTCTTCTCTCTTTAGATATCTCGCCTGGAGTGAGCAGGCGTTTTCTTCTATACATATCATAAGCTATGAGGCTTTTTACTCCCCTTCTTCTCTTTTTTCTCCTCTCCCTCTCCTCCCGAGTCTCCAGCAACTCGCAGTCTCACTTGATATACTGTGATGAAGAGAACCCGTGTGATGCAGGAATGAAGTGTAAAAGTTTTCACTGTGTACCCGAATCAGAATGTACAAAAGACTTGGAATGCGCTTTGGGGCAGAGATGTGATGCCAAGAAGAGGGAGTGCGTTCAGGATTATGAGTGCTGGGTCGATGCTGACTGCGCTCTGGGACAGACTTGTACCCTTCATGAGTGTAAGCCCCGCATGACGTGCATTCCAGAGCATAGGATCGAGGGGGATTGCGGCCATGGCAGGCTTTGCACTCCCAAGGGAAGGTGTGTTAGGAAGTCTGAAGGCACCCAGCTCTGCGAAACAGATATGGAATGTGGAACGCACAATGTTTGCTCTTACCTTGGAATATGCCAGTTGGACAGCGATTGGATGAGGAGTGAGAGAAGGAAGGACGAGGCAGAGAGGCTCCTCAGAACTAGGCTCTATGAAGAAGAGCGAGACACTCTGGGAGCACGTGCTGCTGCTCACTCCCGGTTCACCAGGTACAAGGAAGACATCGACTCTAAGGACCTCGAAAAAGTCATGAGAGACATTCAAATCTAAAAGAGAGAGAGAGAGAGACCATGAGGTACAACAAACTGCCACTCGCATTACACACACTATTATGAAATTATTATTATTATTATTATTATTTTGGTATTGTTGTTAAGTAGTATTAATGGATTGCTGTCGAGAGAGTACAGAGCGAGCCCAGAGTTGGTTTTTTTTTTCTTTTCATTTTCTCATTTGTTGTTGTTATTATTTTTAAATTAAATATTTCTTCCTGGCCTGGAAGCCTCACGCTTCTCTTATAAAGGCTCGTTGTCTGATTGTGGCATCATATAGACAAGGGCACTTCAGAAAGAAGAAAGAAAGAAAGAAAGAAAGAATGGAAACGAAGTGTTTGGGTGACAGACATTTCATTCTGCCGCGTAGAGCGTGAAGCTGCTGGGGGTGTTGTTGAAGTGCTGATGGCTATCACAGTGTCTTAAATAAATAATTTACTACTAAACACTTTACCACTGCAACTCAATGTGGCTCACTTTGGCAGGGTCACATAGTATATTGTATTTACACGTGATGCAAAAGTGAAGGGGGTGCTGTGCAAGATAAGAAAAGAAGAGAGAGAGAGAGAGAGACGATCATGCTGCAGGCAGATATAGATGAGAGGACACGTACGTAGGCTCATTGCATCAAAATTTCGCGTAGCTCGGCCGGGTCGGTAACGGGCAACTTGCAGGCGTAGTTTTCGCACACATAGGCCGTGGCTGCTCCTCGTAGCATTCGAACGTCTTTAAATATTAAAGAGACAAACAACAGAAAACAAGACACATTTAACAATCATATATATGTCATTAGATTATCACAATTGTTCGACTCAAGTGCAGCTTAAAGGATTCATGGTGGTTACCTTTAATAAAGGGGAGGTAGTTGCACAGAAAATCTTGTCCCTCGGCGCCGTCGGCTAGCAGAACTACTTTGTTAGGAGCGTACTGAGAA
Organism: Acanthamoeba divionensis; assembly: GCA_000826405.1. Taxonomy (NCBI): domain Eukaryota; phylum Discosea; order Longamoebia; family Acanthamoebidae; genus Acanthamoeba; species Acanthamoeba divionensis. Next base: position 8,085 of record CDFI01106355.1, on the reverse strand, counting down.
CGAATCTCATTCAAGAGCGCCCTTGTATCTGCTGCACCTGGTTGACCTGCTATCACTATTTGTTTGGCTTTGGAGAAATAGTTGTCCACTGCCACAAGCATCTGAGGCAGCCCTACAGGAGATCCTGCAATGTACAAATTTGTTTGTTAGTATGCCTTCCACTTGACCTTTTCTCTTATATTATATCATGACTCCTGTACAGTTGATTGACACCTTGCACCATACCTTCCAATATTTTTCTACTAGAGTAGATAGTGTCTTCAGCTTTCTTCCTCCATTCATCGCTATTGGTAATGTGTGATAGTCTCAATAGGTTCATGGCAGACACGGCTTTGAACAAAAGAAAGAAACAGTTCAGATGTGTATTACTTGACTCATGCAGGAAGGGAATGTAATTGTTACAATTATTAGACGGTTCAGCTCCATCGTGATCGTCTCTAGAGGGAAGGATCAGGTGGGGGTCATTCGTAGGAGCGTTGTAATAGCCGCCATGGGTAGAGTCATAAAATAGTTCATCCTGCCTCTTTTGCAGTGATATCGCCCAGCGCAGATATCCCACATCAAAACATGTTTCGTAAAGATCTGGAGGAGAGAAACGTTATTTCCAGTGCTGCGATGCTGATGTGATACCCATGTGTACAGCTTTACCAACCTAACAGAGCTTGTATAAACATGGAATAATCTTCAGAAAATCCATGTACGGCACCTCGTCCATCTCTCCATGTACGATAAAGCGTATTTGTATCACAGTCATAAAGTTCTTTGCCAATAAATTTGACACAGCGCCTAAACAATGCGTTGAGAAAGAAAAAGAAGTTATTACATGATTCATAATTGTTTGTTTCTGATATATCTCCTTATATTACACCAGATACCTTGCCGTGTCCAGGTATTTTTGGTCTGATAATACCTTATAGGCGCCTGCATAGGCTGACAGCATTAGTCCTGCAAGAATGGGAGAAAACTATTAATAACGCCACTTTGGATGGATGAGCAAGCATGAGAGTTTGATCAAGAAGAAAGAGCCCTCCTTTCTTCTTGTTGTTGCAACCGTAGTACCATTCCATGCAGTGATAACCTTATCGTCCAAGTGAGGTCTGGGCCTCTTTTCTCGCTCAACTTTGAGTATGATCTTACTTTCAAATAATATTTTTTCCACTTCTTCTGTGCTAAATCCGAATTCCATTGCTGTCTCTTCCACTTTGTTGGCTTCTGAGAGTATGCTGCCAAAGAGAACAATAAAGAGTATCTGTAAATCAAGTGACAAGAAATATGCAACATTAATTTGTGTAACTACGCGGCAATACTTGCTTTTTTCCTTTCAGTTCTCCTTGAATGTCTGCGCTTGCAGGAACATTCCCTTCTGGCAAAACACTGTAAATGATGGTGAGAAGTCATTTCATGGAGTGCTGTAAATTTGATATGACAACAAGTCTCATCAATCGATTACCCAAAATGATGACAGAAAAGTTTTCCATGTTCTTCGCCCAAGATCTCTATGATCTTCTGGTACTCCCAAACGTAATATGCACCTTCAACTTTCTCTTGGCTTTCAGGACTCACCAAGCTATCTGCATCTTCAGCACTATAAAAACCTCCTGCATTAGTTAGCAGCATTAGCATTTGTAGTGAGAAAAACTTCCCTTTTTTTTCAAGTATTTGTTCTTTACCTTGTGGTGAAGTAAGCGTAGAATCTACATACGCAAGAACGTCTCTGGCAATGTGGGCATACCAAGGCTCAAACGTGATCTGATAGGAAGTCAAATAGGAGACTGCTAACTGCGCTTGATCATATAACATCTTTTCAAAACTATTTACAGTAAATATCAACATTAATGTACTAGTACCTAAATAGTGTGATAGGAAATACGTACTGTGGTACCAGCCAATCACTTGTGACACTATAGCGGTGAAATCCTCCGCCTTTGCCAAGGGTCAATAACAATACAGCAATTCAAGGAAGAAACATCCATTGTGTAAGAACATAGCATAATTGACTGGAATTCAAAGAAATGTGATGAGTAGTACCAAGATGGTCATAGATGCCACCTCTTGCCATTTTGGTTAAAGTCAGCTGGATCATGTCCAATATCTCGTGTCCTTCATTTGTATTGTGTTCATGGGCGTACATATGATATAGAAAATTGAACACTGAAGGCCTGGGGAACTTCGGAGCGGGAGAGAAGCCCCCATCAATTTTGTCAAAACTATTTTTAAGTTGCATCAGAGCCTTGCTTGTTATTTCTTTTGCAGGTAGCTCTGAGGGATCATCCTTGGAGCCCAGGACACTAGTAACATAATCATTGAGGATCTGCGACAATTTCTCTCCTTGTTCTAACAGACTTTGTTGGTGGTCTTTCCATCCCTGAGGTGTTTAAGCAAATGTTAATTAGCTCGCATTAAACAGATGTACTCGCGCATGGTCATACTTCTGCAACTTTGGCTACAAGTTCGGCAAAACCTGGCATTCCGTAGCGCGTTGTGGGCGGAAAATATGTGCCTCCAAATATGGGGCGCAGGTTGGGCGTCAGAAACACGCTTAGAGGCCATCCTCCATGACCTGTCATAGCCTGCACAAATGTCTATATATTTGAATATAATAAGGGCCATGGTTAGCTATTATGGCCAGTTTGGCACAATTGGCCATGAGAATGCTTGCTGTTAAGCTCGTATGCAATGTGCAGAGAGGAGAGAGATAGAGAGGATTGATAACAGTGAAAGAAGCACTACACTTGAATGCGATTTTAAATAGGTAATATATTGTGAGGGTGAGGGTAGGTGATCACCGTGTAAATGCGGTCAACGTCGGGTCTCTCCTCTCTGTCCACTTTAATGCTGATAAAGTTCTCGTTGAGGAGCTGGGCCACATGTTGGTCCTCAAAGCTCTCTTTTTCCATTACATGACACCAGCTTTATGATGCAAAAGTAAGGTGGCACGTACAAGTAGCACTCTCTGAGCTCGGCACCAACCATCTTGCCACAAGTGTATATATTGAAATATATATATAGGTGGGAGAGGGAACCTACTGGCATGTGGAATAGCCAATGGACAAGAAGATGGGCTTATTTTCTTGCTCAGCTTTAAGGAATGCTTCTTCTCCCCAAGGATACCTGAAAAACAGTCCGTTAATATATTACCAAGATTACATTGTAAACAGCATTATTAGGATTACAGATCACCAGTTTACGGGGTTATGAGCATGTTGTAAGAGATAGGGAGACTTTTCGTCGATGAGGCGGTTTGCCACGCGCTGATGTGCTGTACTAGTGGTAGTTGGAGGAGCAGCATTTGCAAAAGTGCGCCGTCCATTCATGTTGAAGGGGTGAAGAAAAGTTGAACAGGTTTTGGTCGCACTGGCAGTGCTGCTGCTTGCAGGTGCAGCACAAAGATCCGATCGAGTCGAACAGCTGAGTGGGAGCGATGGCTTGTGAAGTGCGGCACAGCGATTGTTGAAGATCCATTTGAATTGCTTGCTTGCGGCAGCAAGGAATGGGGGTTGACCCTTGGTCATTGTCAGTGCCCTGATCATCTTTTGGTAACACAAGGACCAGCGCAGCACAGAACTCAGCGGCAGGGCAATGTAGAAGTTTGTGTGAAAGCCTATTCTAACAGGGTTCTGGGCGTGGTATGGAAACTTCTAGACAGTTTCTTAATTATTCTCGAAAAGTCTGGAATTAAATGACCTCATTCCGATGGTGATACGTTCAACCAACCACAGAGATTAAGGGAAAATACCTTACTATGTGGCCTGTGTCATAAGTGTAAATTTCATATGCACTGAAAGACGCGTCAAGCACTTGCGAAAGAGGCTGGCATGGTAACAAAAAACTATTTAAATAAAAAACATTTCAGGGTAAAGTTACCCGAGTATTGCTGGGAAGTTCGCTATCTCCCTGGTGCGGGGGGCCTGTGCTCAGAGAAAAGTCGTATGTTTGGCGCTGCAATGCTGACGCAGAGGGCGCCGAACTCGGCAGCTTTTTTTCTGGTTCGCTAGCCAGCAGCGACCACTGCCGACGGCCCCCTGTGGTCTCGAAATTTCCTCCTTTCTTTCTTCCGTGTTGGCTGCCCCCCAAAGACCTCTCTCTGCGTGCCTGCTGCCTGCTGTTGCTGCTTGTGCCCTCCCCCGGTGTACCGCCCTTTGCTGCATCACACTGCCTCCCCCAACAGCCGCCCCTCGAGCAAACCAGACCTCCTCCTTAGTGAGCGCATACTTGGAAAGGATTACAACAAGAGACCAAGAGAAGAGTCTTTTTTTTTTCTCATTGAAATTGTCAACAACGGTTAGAAAATTTCTGATAAGCAGCAAATGGACGCAGCAGCAGACGAAGGGGGTAAGTTATAACCTTTCCTCTCCTCCAAAATAAGGGGAAAACACTTGGTGGCGAGGTATTTCAGAAAGGGCCAGTTGTTGAGAGAAAGTTGAACTTTTCGAGGACAAGCACTGTACTAGCAATATCTGAAAGAAGCTAACTTGAAGACTTTTTGTTCGCACAGAATGCAGTGTGGCAAAATATCCAGAAAGTTTAAATTTTTCTGAAGAGTGGACCCTCGTGGAAGATGAGAATGAACTGCATAACGAGGTAACACACCTCGTTATGTTATTTAATTAAAGCTCCCCCCGCCCCCCTCCTTTTTTTTTTCGACTACTCTCATTGACCATCTTTCTTGGCGATTTTCCATGAAACAGCTCCTCAACTCAATATGCGTCGACAGGGGCGCAGAGAAGAGCCTTAAAACAGAAGATTTTTATGTCTTCAAGGAGGTTGCTCTGTTGCCATTAGATGGGGATATAGAAAGATGCCAACGAATGAAGAAGTTTTTTGGGCTGGTAGTCGTTACCAAATATGAAATGGTGTTCGCCAACGAAAATGTACATATGTTTTCTCTATCCGAACGAGAGAAGGAGAGGTGGTTTATGGTTAGCCAATAACCTTGGTATGGTGATACATTGGGCTATGTATAAGTTGTTTGGCGTATAAGAGAGAAAGCTAGAGAAAGAAAAGATGAAATAATCTCAGTTTCTGTTTTGTCATTTTCATAGGAGATACAACAAAATCCGAAAAAGCGCCTTCCACCTCATGAAACAGACCTGTCTAGAGTTTCTTTACACATGCTCGCAAAAGTGGAAAGAAACAAACAATTTCCTACCATATTGGAAGTGTATTGCAAAGATCTGCGGAATCTGCGCGTCAGGTTCGAAAATGCCAATTCTAGCATCGGCTTTTGCAATCTTGTGCATATGCTTTGCTCTATGAGAGAGGATACATACGCGTTTCACAACAAGGAGGAATTTGCAGGTATATTTTCTTACCGTCATGCACCAGCGAAGAATGATCGATTAAAACCTTGTTGTATTGGTCGTGGTAGGTGTTTCTGATGGATGGGACGTATTTGATTGGAGGAGAGAATTTTTTGAAAGACAGAAGCTGCCACCAAGCAGATGGAGATTAGTCGATCTAAACCAACACTGGGAATTATGCCGATCCTATCCACGCAATTTTATAGTTCCTGGGTGCATCAATGATACAGGTAATTATTTATCTTCTATTTCACCATATTGCACGCCATATATTTTTTCAAGTTGCAGATCATGACTCCTTTTTTTTTTGATTCAACCTCTAGTGTTAAATGCGGCGTCAAAGTTCAGAAGTCATCACCGATTGCCTGCGCTGTGTTGGCATAATAGACACAATATGGCGACCCTTTCGCGATGCAGTCAGCCCATGGTGCGAATTTTAACAAACAAAAGCCAGAGGATGGCCTTTCTAATTCCATTGTGTTTGTTAGGTCGGTTTGATGCAACAAAGGAGCATAGCTGATGAAAAGATTGTGAAAGCCATAAGAGAGGCCAATCCTAATAGTAAAGTTATGTACATAGTTGACTGCAGACCTTGGGTAAATGCCTATGCAAATACTGCCAGAGGAGCTGGAACAGAGAAGTACGTATATTATTGAATTTATTCATAATTTTAGAGAGAATTGTGTTACATATGTAATATTTTCTTGACACACATTTATTTTCCTCTCTTCCAGGATGATCTATTATCCAAATTGTCGCCTTCTTTTTATGAACATCGACAATATTCACACAATGCGGGATAGCTTCAAGCAGCTAGTGGACTTGTGTAGGCAAAGATTGGATTATCGTTGGTTCTCGAGCCTCGAGGGAACACGATATCTGCTTGAAGGACAGACTTGGCTTACTCATACAAGGTACGCTTTGAAAAATACAAACAGTATTTTAGCAGGAAAAAAGCACGACTAATGGGTATTAGTACTGACTTTTTATATGAACTTCCCCCCCCCCCAAATAGCTTGGTGCTAAAAGCAGCTGTAAAGATTGCTAAATTGATTGATAAGAAGGGCAGCTCGGTCTTGGTACATTGCTCGGATGGATGGGATAGGACAAGCCAACTCTGTGCGCTAGCACAGATCATTCTTGATCCCTATTATAGAACCATTGAAGGTTTCTCAGTTCTTGTGGAAAAAGAGTGGCTTGCATTTGGTACTATTTCTCTTACTGAGGTTCTTCGATTAATCCATACAATACTACACCTGTCAAGAGACTTACATATAGTTTCCACTTAGGCCACAAATTTGATTGTCGGTCAGGCCATACCCACCAGGCGTTCTTTGAGACGAGCGAATGTTCTCCCATTTTTCTCCAGTTCATGGATTGTGTATGGCAACTACAAAATCAGTTTGAGGACGAGTTTCAATTCAACGAACAATTTTTAATTACTGTTATGGATCACGTCTACTCCTGCAAATATGGGACTTTCTTATATAACAACGAACGACAGAGAGAGCAGCACGGCATAAAAAGGAGAACCATATCTCTTTGGTATGATTCCCGCGCAGTGGTGAGAGAGAGAGAGAGAGAGAGCGGACAGGTCCTGTTAAACGGTAATTTCTCACATTTCACATCAAACATATTTTAGGTCATATATAAATTACGATCGGGACTACTTTGTAAATCGACGCTATAAGCCATCACAACAAGCATTGCACAAAATATGCACAAATCTAAAACTGTGGAAAGGCTACTACCTGCGATACCACGAGAATAAGCATGAACCTGACAGGGCGATAAAGTCGGAATTGGAGGACTTGAGACGGCAGTTGCAAGAGAGAGATAAAAAATGTTCAGAGCTCTCGCAAGAGTTGGACAAAGTGAGCAAAGAAAAGAAAGAGCTGGAAAGTGTTATGCAATGTACAGTGTACAGGTCAGAGGGAGGAGAGAAACCCTATCTTGTGGCCAAGATAGCTTCACCAGACAAGGATCTAGTGGCACATCTGTGCAATGACTTGAACAACCTGCACATTATCGACGATTATACCAACACACCATCCTCTCCTTACTGCTCATATCATGATGAGATGAATAACTGCGATACTCGAAGCAGTAGAGCGCGAATCAAACGAAGATCGAAGTCGCTACTTTTACTCAAGCAGCAAAAGCTTCAACGAGAAAGAGGATTGGGAAGTTCGTATCTAGAAAACCTACACGGGACACATCCTTATCATTACACTCCCGCACTTGGTGAATATGATGACGACTGCAATAACAACGACGACGAAGACTGGACGCTTTGTAGCAACCCAAACAACGGCGACTCTGACCGCTATGTTCTACCGCGCGAAGACAATGTAATTGTCAGTGATGATGATGAAACTGATGCTTGTGAAGGTACCCTTCCCTCTCCTCTCTCTCTCTTTCAAGGAACCAGCAATTCGAATCAACCAGCTGCTCTGTTCCAGTGTGCCCGAAAAAACAAAATTGTCAGGAGGGACCAAGAGTGAACACCAATATTCAAAAATTAGTTTTTTATTCGTTCATTCTTTTAAATATGCATGCGAGCAATTCATTCATTCATTCATTCATTTATTCATTTATTCATTGCCTCCACTTTTTTACCAGTAACAACAAAACAGCTTGACCAAGTTGTTCGGGCGGTGGGCGCATATTAGCAAGCTACATAGATTATGTAAGCGGGATCACATTTTCTTAATTACTATTACTATTACTGTTGTTGTTGTTGTTGCTTTGAAACAAATTTACGGAAAACAAGGAAGAGAGAGAG
>CDFI01106352.1:78251-104440 GCA_000826405.1 Acanthamoeba divionensis | reverse complement strand
GAGAGAGAGAGAGAGAGAGAGAGAGAGAGAGAGAGAACTGGATTCATGATATATATATATATATATATGAGAGAGAGAGAGAGAGAGAGTGTGTGTGTGTGTGTGTGTGAAAGGTGGGTATACCTTTACAAGGGTACTGAGAGAGTGAATGAACTGGTCCGCGTTGTTGACATGTTCCAGCACTTCAAGACTGCACACCACGTCGAACTGCTGACCCTCTTGCACAAGCTCCTCTGTTTTCAAAAAGAAAGAGTGTTGTTGTTGGTATGATTGTTTAGAGAACGAGAGCAGAGAGAATAAAAGATCAGTTGGATGCAGCAATATGTTCGTGATTCTCTTTCTCACTGAACCATTTGGGGCATTAGAAAAAAACGTAAAACAAACCTGCGGTTGTGTGCCGATATGTGAGTGTAGAGAGAGAGGAATCTCCCTGGCTGTGCTTAATGGCAGCCTGGATGTTGGGCCTTGATGCATCAACCCCGACCACGCTGGCGCCCAGCCTGCATAGAGACTAATATCATTAAAGATTTTGCATCTTCGGAAATCAAGTATGCAAGTATTAATTTACCTCTGCAAGTAGGCCTGGACCACAACCAATATCCACAATGCGCAGTCCAGTGAGTGCTGTGGGAGACTGAGGGTCAAGCTGGAACTGTTGGATGAGACAATCACGTATGTAGGCGACCCGTTTCGGGTTCATTCGGTGCAGAGGCTTCATCTGGCCCTCGGGGTCCCACCACTGCAAATGTTCGCTCTCTGAAAGCCGTGCAATCTCACCTTGATCCACAGTAGATGCCCTCTGTGAATTAAGGTCTGTGTAGAATCTGGGGGTGTGAGAAATGGAGACATGTGCCGATGATGTGACATTTACATGGTTAGTGGCAATCATGCATCTGCTGCAGCTGCCGATCAACACAGAAGATTGTTGGAGTGTTGGCCTGAAGGGCACAAGGGCGCGCCTTGGAAGCATACAACCAATCTTGCATTTTTGCATGGTTGGATTCCGATTTTCAGAAAATGAGGGCAGCAAGGGTTTGGCCGTTTTGTCCCTTTTTTTTTTGAGCCCAAATTCATTTCTTTCTTTCTATTATGGAGCACAGCAAGATGAAGATTAATTCAATAATTGCCAACTCAACCTAAGCCACATGTGAAAGTGTTAGGTTGAAAGATGAATGTTCGCGAAAATCTGATTGCCATTCACAGTGCTCCCCCTCTCATTCCCCCCCCCCGCTTTTTTCTTTCATTTCATCTGCAAACTCATTAGTTTATTTGATGTTGGCCACATTGGGGTCAGCAAATGATGATGACACACAGGCTATAGTAACTATTGTTGTGGTTACAATGAACAGGCCTACCATTCATTTTTTTTTTACATTCTTTTTTTCAATTCATGATGGAGCTCCACACCATCTGAGAGCTGTGCAGAGATTGTGCCATGCAGTCTCAGCACATATTCTTTACTCATCTGATGCTTGAAGCAAATGATGATGGCTTTTTCTTTTTGACAGCTCTCCAAAACAGAAGCATCATCAAGCTGTGACTAAAGGCTAACATCTCTCTGCTCTGCTTTGTCTCACAATACAGGGAGATTCAGTGCTGCATTCGTGAATGCTGTGGGTGAGAAGCAAATGATGATGGAGTTAAGTAAGTTGCAGTAAACATCGAAAAGGGAAAAATAGAATCTCTCAACCTTCCTTCATCTTCTTCACTCTGTCAGATATTTTTTTGTAATATAAACTTTTGTGTCAAAAATTCAGTTCTTTTTTTATTAAATAAAATGCACAAAGTAGTCCCAGTGGCTTCAAACCTTCAAACTTCTGAAAAGAGAGAGAGGCTCTGTGTCACTCACAAACAACAATTTAAAAGCAGTAACTAATAACCTTGTAAAGATGATGATGAAAGGAACTTCAAAAAAAAATACCATCACACTTTGTACAAATGGTAATCTGTTTCACTAAAAAAAAAAAAATTCAAACACACACCAGAGGGGCAGAACCGACACGGAACCAACCAGAAAGCTCCAAACACTTGAAAGGCTTCAAGTGATCTCCACACATAGTCAACGCAGCTTTGATTTCTGATTTGGGAGGACCGAGCCCGACAGATGTTTCGTCTCACACGTGAGACATGACGACTGCCAACCCACAACCATTACACTAAAACACCCACACACACATACAGAGAGAGACGGAGAGGAACCCCCCTTTGGCGGTTTGAAGGGCCTTCCTTGCAGCTGCCACGGTTCTACAAGCTTGCTTGCAAATGAACGAGGTAATGTGCCAAAGCCTTTCTTGTGTGGGATTTAAAGTGGGAGATGATTTTTGCCCCCCCCCGTGATTCTCTTTTGCTGCCTGCGAGATCTTGCCACCCTCGGGGCGCCCCCGCAAATGCAGCGAATCGTTCACACTTTCTATTTTGACAGTCCAATAATTATGAAATGAACACAGACAAAGTTGTGAAAAGAGAGGGCTACCTCACAAAGCAAGGTAAAGTGTTATTTTGCGACCTGCTGCCTGTCCCTGTGTCGTTCTCTCTCTGCTGTGCGTATTTATGCTCGCATTCTCATACATTGCGTTGTGTGGTGTGTTTCTATTATCTAACAGGGCATATAGTGCGAAACTGGAAGCCACGCTATTTTGTGTTAACAAAAGATCAGCTTTGCTATTACAGAAGCGAGAAGGTTTATTCAATGCTGTTCTCGTATTGTCTTTCAATTTTTTCTCTTTCTCAAAGAGAACGGAGAGGAGAGAGGAAAGGCTGTCAACAAGCAGTACTGGTTCTGAAATTCTATATATTTATTCTCTTGAAGGATGAAGAGGCCGCAGGCTGCATTAACCTTCGCGGCGCCATAGTGACCAAATCCATACCCAACAATGTTAGTACACCACAGGGCATGGACAGAGACAACTGTTTCGAACTCAACTCATCAGGCATGCATTTCACACTCTATCATCACCTTAATTCCACTGGTTTTTATTGGATTATATGTTAACATGTTTCGGATACAAAGTGGACAGCAAGACATTTTTTTTGGAGGCAAAAGACAGGGAAGATATGCGAGGGTGGGTGACTAGCATCCTTCGGGTCGTTGATGGTTTCGTTGGATCGCCTTACAATATTCAGCATAAGACACACATCACATATATCCCAAACCAAGGTTTTGTGGTACGTTTCCTTCCACTGTTTTTGTTTTGTTTCCCTTTCTATTTTAATGGATGAACTTTAGGGTTTGCCAATGGAATGGGAAGCACTTCTGAAGTCCTCCGGACTTACAAAGCCAGAGATTGAAGAAAATCCTGATGGTGTTCTTGCTGTTCTGGTTTGCTTGTTCCCCTCTTCTTCACAAACTACTTTGTGCTGACCACGTTTTTTTTTCTTCTTATTTTGTAGGAATTTCAAAGCAAAATTCTCTCTGCAGACTATCACACCCGTTCCTTGTATAACCCCTATTCTATGAACGGCAATGGGCAGCAAGAGTTATCATACACTCCTATCCCCAGCACTTCCACGCTAGACAGTAAGAAACACTGCTATGAGAGCATTGAGACTGCTATTAGAAAGCGAACTCTCTCTACAGCTTCTCCTTCTACCCTCAAACCTCGAACAACAACTGTTGCTACTTTGCCACAGACTCGTCCTCTTAGCAGAGCAGATTCGTTGTCTCTTGACATTATGGAAGGATACAACAAAGTCATGTCGAAAAGGCAAGAAGCTGGAAAATCGACAATGCCAGAAGGAACCGATACGATTTCTTCTTCACTTCCTAAAATCTTGAGCATGCCTCCTCCTCCTCCTCCGAAAAGAGCTGGCAGAAGAACACTTGCAACTTCAGAACTTAGCAACAGAACTACATTGGAACCTGAAAGGACCAATGGCTTACCTCCTCCTGTGCCATCCCGCCATAAGGAAATGCAGGAGTTGGATCACAAGCTTCGCACAGTCCCAATGGAACAGTTGACCTTAGGTGCTTCTTTTTGCCCACCTTCTTAACATTTCCTCAAACGTTTAGGGATTGTATTCATTATTGACTTTTTTACACAATATTTAGCTGAGATAATAAGCACAGAAAATCCTCATACTCTGTATCCAACTTCAAAGAAAAGGATAGGAAAAGGGTACAGTTTCTTGTGGTTTATTAGTTTTTTGTTAAAAAGGAAAAATTCACTAATATCCGCTGAATTCATTTCAGAGGATTTGGGGAAGTGTTTCTTTCAACTCATGCAGGAACTGGGGAAAAGGTATTGTTGTTTAAATTTCGACCCATTATCATGATTGAGTAGAATTTTTAACCTTCATTGAATGGTTTCACTATGAGCAGGTCGCTATCAAGAAGATGGAAATCAACAGGAAAAACAAGGAAGAGTATCTTGTAATTGAAATATCTATAATGAAAACCTGCCACCATCCCAATATTGTGCGCTATATAGACTCTTATAGAGTGGAAGATTGCATATGGGTAATAGTCTTTTCTTTCCATTCCATTCCTGTCCTTTCCTTTCTCACTATCTTCCACACGCTGCAGGTGGTAATGGAATTTTGTGGAGGGGGTTCTCTTCTGGAGATAGTGGAATTATACGATCAGATTCGGTTAAATGAAAGACAGACAGCTTATATAGCTAGAGAAGTAGGCCTACCTTTGTCCCCTTTCTTTGTTGTATGTCAGCTGATGATTCCAACCTTTCTCTTTACAGTGTGTAAAGGCACTTAATTACATACATTCTATGGGGCGATTGCACAGAGACATCAAAAGCAACAACATTTTACTATCTGCTAAGGGACATATCAAAATAAGTATGACACCACCCTGTACTCTCCTCGAGTGTTGTGAAGACTAAAGCTTGTGCTAACTTGATATATTTTGCTCCTCTTTTAGCTGATTTTGGATTTGCAGCTCAGCTGACAGAAGAGAAACAACTGAGGAATACCATACTTGGCACGGCTTATTGGATGGTATAGATACATGCATACATTTAACTCTCCACTTACTATAATGATATCTTGCTGCTGCGAAGCATAAATATTCATATTCATATTCATATTAGTGTATGTGAGCTAATGCTCTCTTTCCCCAAAGGCACCTGAAATGATCAAGGGATCAGAATATGGGCCAGAAGTGGACGTGTGGTCGCTGGGAATTCTTATTATGGAGATGGTGCAAGGTTCACCTCCCTACTTGAACCTCCCGCCAACCAAGGTAACAAACAAACATCATGAATTGGAGAGAAAAAAGCAAAAAGCAAAAAGCAATCAGTACACTTTGTTATGTTAGTAAGTATTTTAATGTTAATCATCTTTTGCGCAACGTGGTTGTGTGCAACCGCAGGCACTGTTGTACATTTCTACAAAGGGAGTACCACCAGTTAGGAATGCATCGAATTGGTCTCCCCACTTCCACGATTTTATGGCTGTATGTCTCGACCGTAACAAGACCACCCGTGCCACCACTGCTGAATTACTGAAGGTTGGTTATTGGCCTTCCCCCTTCTTCTTCTTAGTTTGAGGAGTAAACAAAGCCACGCAGAGTGCCTTGTTCAACGTATGTTTTGCAGAGAGCACTCTCATTCAAGTAACTAATTTGTTGTTCATCTTTAAATGGTTGTTTCTTTCTCTTTTTCTCTTTCTTCTTGTTGTTGTTGTCAGCACCCATGGCTCAATATGAGTTGTGGCCCAGCAGACATAGTGCCCTTGATTGCTGAGATCAAGAAACGAAGGCAGGGCACGCAATGTGTACTATTTTAACAAGAGAAGAGAGAGAGAGAGAAAGATGAGAGCCAACTTTACAAGGTGTGGTGGTCTTGTTGTTTATTTAAAAAACAAACTCAAAAAATGAAACAGAAAGAATCTAGATGTGAAAAAGCAAAATCTGTTTACGTTGATGTCTGGGTTGAAAGACCTTTTCCAAGAAGGCCCAAGTATATTAACTTAACAGGCCACAAGTGCAACCAGAGATCCTCTTCTCATTTAAATCTTGCCCACAAACTGTTTTCCTTTGGCTATCATGCTTTGTAACTTCCCCCCAAGTGTCTTGTTGTGAACAACTATGCCCTTGATTAAGTGACTTCCGTTCCTAACAACAACCTGCATGTTCCCCCCCCCCTTGATTGGCGCAGTACGTGGGGTGTGGTTCAAGTTGGGTTGTCTGTCGTGCGCTCTGGGCGTTGCACTTGGCGCTTTTGGTGCTCACGCCTTGAAGGGCATGAGGAGTGAGCATCATCTGAAGATCTGGGACACTGCTGTCCACTACCAGTTCGTGCATGGCCTGGGCCTCATCATCGTGGCAGCAGTGGGCCCTAGTCGTGGCAGATCTCTGGCGGGCTGGTGCTTCTCCCTGGCGACTGCGCTCTTCTCTGGATCGCTGTATGCCCTGGTGCTCACTGAGCGTGCTGCCTGGGGTGCTATCACCCCCTTAGGTGGACTTCTCTTCATTGCTGGGTGGCTTGCACTTGCCCTCAACTAGTTGGAATTGTGATGCATCATGGTGGTGGTGGACATTTTGACTGTGTTTACTCTCGCAGATCACAGCTGCTGACATACTTTGAAGATTTGTACAGTTAATCTATTCTATTCCATTTCATGTCCTGTTTGATCCTCAGCAAAAGGTTTCTTTCTTCTTGTTGTTGTTTTTGTAGAGATTGAAGATCAGGAGCTTGGCTTAGCTCTTTCATCATTGTCATGCATGGTCCATTGGCAAACAGAGTTGCTACACAAACAATGAAAGGAAAGAAAATGGGAGGATCCATAGCTACTACACCTTGTATGATTGATATCTGAGAATACTCTTGTTTGGGGTGCAGCAGCATGGGTGTATGCATACACCAGCTTGATGACCTCTCACACACAATGTGCTTAGAGACTTGTCCTGTAAACATACAACATCTGTGCAATGCAACAAGATGGTTTAAAAAAGAAAAAATAGTCCAGGTGGGAGTTGCATCCACATCTATTTGAATTCATTATATGTTTCGCTGTGCATAATCCAGACAAATGCACTACATTTGTGCTACTGGACTGACTCATCTAAGGCAATGGCACAGCCTCTTCAGTGCTCTTATCTTCACTGTAGCACAACTTATGGGATTTTATTATAATTGCTTTGCTTTGGCAATGAACCATTCCTCATGTAATATTTATATATATCTGGCTATGACATTCCTTCAAGTGTGTGTGTCAACAAGTTGCAATGCCCAAGATAAACAAAGTAAATAGGGCCATTTGAAAAAAAACAATGAAGTGTCCAACTTGAAGAAAATACAGTAATGTGCTTAGTTATAACTCTATAACTCTATAACTCATGATTTTCATTTTCACACCTCTTAGTACAATTTAAACACACCATCATCATCATCTTATTATTATTATTACCAAGTAGGCTGGGGACAGGTCAAATTGTGATGATGGTTAGTATCCCTTCAACTGGTTATTTATTTATTTATATATATATATCTTATATCTTATTCTATTCTATCTAGTTGACAGTAGATGAAGTGGGCAGGTAGTGGCCGGGCAGCCAGCCAAAGTTGAACCTATAGTTGTGGTGAAGGGCGTCCAGAGCCTTCATCTGGTCAGCATTCAGCTCAAAGTCGAACACGTCCAGATTCTGACGCAGCCGCTCGGCGGTCACACTCTTTGGGATTACGGTCAGTCCCGTCTGCACTGCCCATCGAATCAACACCTATTCTCATGCATGTTACACATTCACATTCACATTCACATTTACAGTTATAAATTTGCATAGATTATTATTAAGTGGATTATGTCAGTGATGTAGATGTGGATGAGAAAGTGTACCTGAGCAGGCGACTTAGCTGTTTGGCTTGCAACGGAGACGACAACATCATCTTTGAGCAGCGAAGGGGTGTCTTGTAGCTGCGCGCCTAGCGATGAGTAGGCCGTCACCACAATGCCTAATTAAAAAGGCAACCGTGTGAGTGATACACACACACACACACACACACACACACACACACACACAGGAGAGAGCAGAGAGAGAAGCAGAGAGCAGAGAGAGTCCAGGCATAAGATTATATTAATACCTTTTGATTTACAGTACCCTAGAAGCTCTGCCTGATTGAGATACGGGTGAAACTCGACTTGGTTGGCTGCGGGTACGATCTCTGAATGCTGGCTGAGGTCTTCCAACTGCTCCACCGTAAAGTTGCTCACTCCAATGGCCTTCACCAGGCCTTCCTTCAGCAAGCCCTCCCTAGAGAGTACAAGGAAAAGGCGCTTAAGCATAAGATAATTCATCTGAGCAGAGAGCAGAGAGAGGCCTCACATGGCTTTCCAAGTGGAAAGATATTCGAATTCGGCCTTGATCAGCGGATTTAGGATATTGTTCTCGTCCATCATGGGCAATGGAATCTCTTCATCCTCGAACTTGACGGGCCAGTGAATCAAATACAAGTCCTGCACCATCGCCACCATGTGTTCGTGTGTGTTGTGTGTGAGAGAGATCCACCATGTGAGCGTGAATGTCAGAAAAAATGCATTTAGGCTCTCTATCTATTTCTCCTATAGAATAGATGAAGCAATAATAGTAATCACCAGGTAGGACAGCTGCAGATTCTTAAGGGTATTGCGGCATGCAGCCGCGACCCTCTCCGGGGTGTGGTGGTGGTTGAACACTTTGCTGGTCACAAACAGCTCTTCTCTAATGAGAGAGAGAGAGAGAGAGAGAGAAATGCATCAGGAATTGTTTTGAACAGAGCAAGAAGACAACATGACATGACAGAGGGGCAGAGCGTGAAGGTGAGTGAGTGACTGAGTGAAGTGGTTAGAAAACAACCAACCTTGTGATGACTCCTTGATCCAAAGCCTCCTTTAGTGCATGCCCTATCTCTGCCTCGTTGCCATATATTTCAGCACAGTCTTCGATGTTCACAAGGGGGGGGGGGAAGATCAGACAAAGTGATGATGTTCGAAAAGAAAGTGATGTTTTTATACCAAGATGGCGGTATCCATTGTGCAAGGCCGTGGCGACAGTGGTTGCTACTTCACCAGGGCCTGCTTTATAAGTGCCCAACCCTATTCACCACAATGCACATAGCCCCAATATTAGATTTTAAGAAAGCAAATCACCTTTGGCAAAGGAGATTTAATCGCTTTTACCAACTTGGGGCATTGATGCTCCGGTGTTCAGTTTAACAAAGTGCTGCTGGATTGTGGATGCCATTGTCGTCGGTTCAATGAGGTGTGAGGTGAGGAGTGCTGCTGTCTTTGTTGTTGGTTGTGGTTAAACTAACACAGAACAATGTCTGTTGCCACATCTTTCTTTGGCCCTTTTATTGTTTCAAGATTCATCAGGAGGGGTGTGTGAATTGTTAGTCAATTGGGAACCACCACCAAGCCCTTCCTTGAAAGTTTATTATTTCTTTGTTGTTGTTGTATGGGGTGTGCATTTGAGAAAGAAGAAGAAGAAAGTAATAATTACAAGTCTTGTCAAACTGATTATGACAGCTGTGGCCTGGGATGGCCATTGGTTTGTCTAATGATCATTAGACAAGATGAAGCACAGAAAAAAAAAACAATATTTATTAGAACAAATTAGTTTGAAGAAAGAGCAACCTACTGTTATACTGTACCAATGGAACCCACCCATCAAGCATGTCTTCTTCTTCTTCTTCACTGAACTGAACTGAAGTCCTTAGGTCATGTGCAGTGTGCCACACTTTTGCATTGAAGAAGAGATAAAATTATATATTATCATAAAAAATATTATTTAAATTTTAAGAAGGCCACTTATCTTAAGACAACAACAATAAAATGAAATGGTATTGATATTTATATTTCTCTCACAAGCATGTATGAAACCCAACTAGACCTTTCTTCAGAAGCAGAAGATGTAAGATAACCAACCCTTTGTGTGCAGCTTGAGGTATTCCCACTTTGTAAATTCATCAAACATCAATGAAATGTGCTCTTTAGAGGTCTTCTTGGTCTCCTCTTCCAGAAGTTCAATGCATATTAGCCTCAACAGAATGATGAAATCTTCTTCTTTCATTCCTGACCATTCAAAGATGGCCTCCACGTTAGGCCGCTTGTCATATCTTATCTTCATGTCTGCTGCTGCCACTATCCTGTCTCTGACCTCTTTGATTGTGGGTTTATCAGGAGGAGACATGCCTGGTGGATATATATTGGGTTAGTTGTTGAAAAAAAGCTTTAAAAAGAAGGCACTGTGTATTTATTGACCAAAGTTATTAATTTATTCAGCAGAACTTAAAGACGGATAAAAACAAAATAAAACAAAAGTGATCATGTTCGTTGAAATTTCGTAAATGTTTAAATGTGTAATACAATTAATAATTCTGTAATTCTGTAATAATTCTGATTGATTCCTGCACTATTTCTGCACAATAATTTCGCGTTTTGTCACAAAACTAACTTTCGCAGAAAAATGGCAAATGCAAAAAAACAGAACACAACAACAAGCTCTGAGACACAGACATCATGCCATCTTTGGTTGTGAGATGCCTGTTTGTGGTTACGCGCCACATGAACAGCTATACCGAGCAAGCGCTGCAAGCGCTGCCCATCGAGCTCATCTCCCTTCTGCTCAACTACAGCTCCAAGCAGGCCAGGCTCACAGACAGGCATCTTCTGCATCTGACAGGACCTCCACCTTCCTCTCCACAACTCCAAGACAGCTCTGCACCAGCACAGGACGAAGCTGAGGCTATGCATGCTGCTGAAGAGGGGGCAAGCAAAAGAGTGACTACAATAAGGCTGCCCGATGCAAGACGCATCAGCGACAAGGTTTGGAGAGGATTGGCCAAGAGAATGAGGGGACAGGGACTCAAAGAGCTTAATTTGTCCAGATGCTGGCAAATCAGAAGTGACATACTCGCCCATTTCGCCAAACATTGTGGGGCAGTCTCTGCTCTTGATGTCTCACAGTGCATTCAGTTGGACGACCAGGCGTTGCACTCTGTATCTGGTTGGCACTCCTCTTTGACCTACCTCAACCTCTCCTCGTGCCATCTTGTACCCAAACCCCCTAGCTTTGAGAATCCTTATGAGCTTATTTCATTCTCTGGCTGTCTCACATCCTCCTTCTTCTATGTATATGATGAAACAATGACTTTGTTCTCTTATTATTAAACTGTGATCAGGTCACAGACATGGGCATGATGTGGGTGGCTCAATACTGCACACAACTCAGATCCTTGAACATAGTATCATGTGTCCAACTCACTGACGCCACCATCAACGCCATTGCCAAAGGTTCAATTTTCTCAATCGTTCAAAGATCTATATGCAAACATGATATCCCTGATGATTCAACTGCTCATTACAACTACAATTACAGGATGTACATCTCTTACTTCACTTGACATCTCTAATTGCTGTAAAATTACTGCGCTTTCTTTGATCAATGTGGCCTCTTCCAGTCCAGAGTTATTGAGCTTCAAAGCAGATGGCTGCTATCAGATTACAGAAGAATTATTATATGTACTTTAAAGCTTTTTATGGTCCCCTGCAATTGAAGACTTCAGTTAACCTCAATTTTCCCTGGATTTTACTGTTGTGGCTTGCTTACAGGAATTTGCAAAATCCTGCATGCAGTTGCAGATTCTATCTTTGAGACAGTGTAACCAAATTACAGATTCAGGTGTTGCGTCCTCTTATCTCAATCATCATATCTTTTTCTGCTCAACCTTGTTATTATTGTTAGGAATAGAACAGATTATCATGGGGTGTGAACACCTGCGAGAGTTGGCACTTACCTGGTGCCCCATTCACAGTTTAGGAATGGAGAAGGTATGCTGTGTTACATCTCCTCTTTCTTTCAAACATACGTATGATATCTATTTGCTCCTTTCAGTTGAAAAATGCTGGCTGTAAGTTAACGTCGTTAGTGAGTCTTGATATATCTTGGTGTCATGCTCTCTCTAATCAAGAAATTCGACTGTTAGCTGGTCTCATTCCTATCATCTCTGATGATTACCTCCATCTTTCTCCCTTTTCTTCTTTTTTCCTCACGAAGTTTATTGATACTTTTAATTTCGTTTGCTATAGCACAATGCCCCAATCTTAGAACACTCAATGTAAGTGAATAATTTGACCTTCTGCCAAAGAGAACGTTGCCTAATAGATGTGTTTCTTAGCTGTCATGGCTCTCAGGGTTAACTGACGATATAATCAAGGATGTTATCACACAATCACTCACTTCTCTCGACATTAGTGGCTCAGGGTCAAACCTGACTGCAGAGGGGTTTGCCTATTGTTGCTCTTCATCCCTACAAGTGAGTATTCAACAACAATAGTAATCAAACTGCCACTCATTCAGATCATTCACAGGTGATAAATCTTTCTTGGGGGACGAAAGTTACAGGTAAGGAGCACTGGTTCCTCCTAATTGTAGTTACGACTGTAACTGTTACTCTAATTTGTTCCTTTGTTAAGATGAGTCATGGGCCCAAATTGTAAAGAATAGTCCAAACCTTCGCAGTATTGATATCTCACTTATTGATAACATACACGACGAGACACTGGCTCTGGTCGCCACTCACTGTACCAATTTGCAGGTACTTATCCTCTTCCCATCTTCCCACCTCTCAATTTAATATATGGCTTCAAATTAGGCGCTCTCAGTATCTCGCTGTTCACAGTTTACTGATGGAGCATTTGAGGCCATCATTCCTGCGTGCAAGCAGTAAGTGGGCCTTAACACGCCCTTCAGCTGAAGAATAATCTTATTTTCATTATATCGTTATTATTTCATTACAGACTATATTACCTGCATTTGTCTAGCACCCACATTACAGATACTACTCTCAGTTTGATTGCCAGGAATTGTCAGAATAATCTGCGCATACTAAGCCTTGTCTGTAAGTTGATGAGCAACACTGTGAGAATTAATACGTTGAGTGACTTTAGGTTTGATTTCTTTTTCACATATATATACCTACAGCGTGTCCTATTACAGATGAAGGAGTGTCACATCTGGTGAATGCTTGCCCATTTCTCATGTATCTGGATGTTTCCTCCTGTACTAAGCTCACAAGCCAAATGTTCGACGTTCCAGTGAGAATATCCTACTCTCTCTCTCTCTCTCTTTCAAAAGCACTTGCCTTGATAAAAATATCTAAACACACCTCTCTATTTTAGCAGACTTTGGATGAAGAACAGATGATTGATGGAGATGACGATGAAAACGTTTTGGCACTGCAAGTTTTACTAGTAAGAAACTGCAATATTGCTGACAGTTTTCTAAAGGTACCTAAAACAAATTATACTCCATGACAGTAACTATGTGATATATTAATTAACACCTTTTTCTGTGTATTTCAGGAAGTAGGCAGGCGATGCCCAATGCTTCACACATTATCAATAGCTAATTGCAGGCAATGACTCTCTCCCCGTCTCCTTTCTCTCCATTTCCCTCTTCTTCTGATCCTCTGTACCACCAACTACAGATACGTGACAGATGAGGGATTGTACAAACTGGCCTGTTACAAGAGGCCTATGCAGAGTGTAGATTTGTTGGGCTGTGCCAGTTTGAATGATTGGTCCTGCACTGCTCTTGTTCGCAACTGTCTCACCCTCCAGACTCTAAACGTCTCTGGCTGCAGGTGAAGTTATTCATTCTTTCCTCTCTACATAATAAGCTGTCCATTGGACTTGTGTGGTCTTATATCTCTCTTTCTTTCTTTTCTTGAAAGGTTGCTGACGGACCAGCTCCTGCTTGAAGTTTCCGAGTACGCCAGTTGTCTACTTTCCCTTGATGTGTCTACCTTTGTTGGCCACCCCCCCCTTTAGCCAAGCAGGTTCCATTCTCTTCTCTCTCTCTCTCTCTCTCTTCTCTCTGTTGCCCTCTTTTCGAAGTGACTTGTTCCCTGACATACACACAAACCTTTCATTTCATTTATTATTGTGTTAAAGCACTTAAACGTTTGGAGGAAGCGAAGCCTTTGTTGAGGGTCACAACATAGGGAGAAGGGTGAAAAGCATATATGCTCCTACGTGTTTGTAACTCTCTCTGCTCTCTCTGCCCAACAGTGGTTGATTTGTTTCAAAATGTAAATATGTAACAACAACAATAATTGCCAATCACATCTCAGTTTTTTGTTTTTATAGAAACCTTCATTTTTAATGAGACCACTGCATATCATCATCATCATCTGCATGGGGCAGCCCCAGCCCTCACTCATATGGTACGTAAGAGCCACTCTTTGAGCTGTGAGAGATGCTCTTCACAACCAGAGCCAGATACTTTCAGGCGTGTTTCCTCTATGGCTTCCTCTATGCCACGTCGGTCATAGGTACAGCCTGCACCCAATGTTACAACACATCCACACATCCAAACAGCAGTGTGAGATGTTTTTGTTTGTTTGTTTGTTTGTTTGTTTGAAGGGCTTAATGTCAGAGAAACTAACCTTTGAGAGCGACTGTGAGTTCATCTATCATTTGTGGAAACAAAGAGTCACTAAAGATTTTGGTGTCCAAAATGAGTCCATGCTTGGCGTTTATATTAATGTCCTGAAGAAGAATGCAAAAAAAAAAGGAATAGCTGTTATGTTTCTTAGGCTTTGCAAACGAGGTCCACTGAAACTATATACCATGTTGCCCCAGTCAAATCTGGTTTCCATGTGATGATCAAAGGCAGGAGTTTCACCTAAGTTGTTATAGCATTAACACACACAGAGAGAGAGCAGAGAGATGTGTGGTTAGCCATAAGCCTTGGCATAGTGACCGTGGGCTCTAGGCGCTTTCGCGCTCGAAGTGCTTTCCAGTAGCTCACTAGCCAACTCAGCCAGAGAGAGAGAGAGAGAGAACTTAGGGATCGTGTGAGTGTGTGTGTGAACAGTGATGGGTGGTGGGTAAATGTGTTTCACATGAAATGACATACCAAATCTCCACTTCCAGTCTTGCAGAGATTCATATAATGAGTTCAAGGTAGGTATGGTGTTTAGTTGTTCGTGCTGGAGTTCTTCAATCTGCTCAACAAGTGCATATTTATAGACATGAAAGACTGATGAATAAATTGAATGGTAGGCGTACATTTGGACGGTCATTATGGTTACCTCGCAGCTGGCATCATAAGTCTGGAAGAAATGGCTAATGATGGATTCGGACACTGAGTCATGATCAATCTTAGGATTGAGTGTCTGCAGGTTGACAACGCGTGCTTGTACACTTGCAACTCCTTTGCTCTGATTATAAAAGAGAATGGACAAGAAGACAGAAGAAACAATATGAATTAATGAAGGCAAAATGATCTTCTTCTCTTCTTTTCAGAATGCTACCTTGAGCTTGGCCTTATCAGGGTTGAGATACCTTCCTAAGGCATTAAAGTCAACATGCAGCAGCAAAGTGCCATGGTGCATTGCCCTTTCGTTGGCAATTTTATAAGCAGAACCAGACACTTTCTGATTGTTTACCAATATATCATTTCGACCTTTTCCAATAGAGGCACCCAAGTGGGCATTAGTGCTTTGGATTCAACAACTCGTTCGGGGGATTGATACCTGAGGCCTCGGCAGTGATACCAAAGTTATCTTTTAGTGCATTCAATATGATAGAGGTATTTCTGTTTTTGTCATAGGCAGTGATTGGGGAAAGGAAGGTAAAGTTTGTGTTTCCAAGATCCTGAGGAAGTATAGCAATCGGGTACCTGTCATTTCTTCTTCCTCTACGCTGCTCTCTCTCTCTCTCTCTCTCTCTCTCTCTCTCTGCCTCTCACACACAGCTTTTCACTCACCGCAACCAAAGCTTATGTAACATTACTCACCTGATACACAGCTCCGCCACCAGAGTACCTCCTTGCAAGGATTACGTTGTCCTGCTCCATTGCTTGTAGGTGACATTCCTTGAAAGGATTCTGGTGCCTCCCTATCACCACCTGTGATCCACAGAAGGAATGGTCATTGTGTTGGTTAGTGGCCAACACAGAAATCTTATGAATGGCAACAGCATTCTTACAGTTGGGGAATTCCTCCACAGGTAAAGGGTTTGTTGATCTGAGTGTGAGCCCTCCCTGAACAGCCATTCCTCTGTGGCAATGTTGAACAACGGGTCATTGGATGAAGCAACATAAACCTTGACCTTTGTACAGAGCAATGAACACAAGTTGAAGAAGAAGCAGAGGGGGGGGGCTGTTTCTAGTACCTTTAGTCCCCTCGTACCAAATGATACAGGTTGATGTGTGCACATTGAGATACATGTGTTCAATCTTGAAGGGAAGAAGGAAGTTCCTCTTCTCAGTGCGCTATGCATCCTCCACAATCTCGCACGCAGGGCCTCTTGTTCGCGCAACAGTAACAATCTAAAATTTTTTCCAATTTGGTTGTTAACACATTTCGAAGAAAAAACGGCAATTCAAAGAAGTAAACCACAAATTCAAATTGAACAGACCACACAATTAAGTGCGAGTGACCAAAAGAAAGGCACAAGGTCTGGCTGGTGCTGCTGTTGATTTCTTTATGCTTGGGTGGAAGGAAGCTTAAAAAGTTATCTCAAATTCTGCATTCATAGATAACAGCAGTCATCAACTGGACATCTTTTGGCTCATTGAGGCAAAAAGGTTGCCCTTGGCCGGGTTTGAACCAGCGACCTTTAGATCTTCAGTCTAACGCTCTACCAGCTGAGCTACAAGGGCAGTTAAAAAACAACCGATAGATATCTGATGTTCCATTCCCAAACCACCAATGGTTGTGTTTTGCTTTGTAAGTTGTTGGATGTAGACTAGCATGCATTGACATAAGAACAATAATATTAAGAAGATGGCCCACTCATCTCTCCATCATATCATATCTCTCTTAATGCATTAGCTAGAAGAAGGGAATGTGCCACAAGGCCTTTGAAACATCACCATCATCACATGATTTTCCATAAGCCCACCACATGTCCTTACATTTTCTCTTGCCCTGACTGCTCAGAGACCAACGGGTCAGCAAACGTGAAGGCTTTTTCACAGGCACCACAGACATCGCGGCAAACACTACTTAGAAAGACTGGGAAGTCTGAATGGAGCAGCTCTTGGCCTTTCATTCCAAACTCCTCACCAAAAAAAGCATCTGGAGTGTAGCCAGGTGCAGTCAAAATATTCACCAGACTGTTGCGTGCATAGAAGCTCCCAAATAGATCTCCTGTGAAGGGTCAATTCCAACACAAGATCAGAAGATGAGTGTCATTGGAGGAACATGGAAGAAGAAAGGAGTTACCCTGGTCCCATTCGCTAGAGGGGACTAATGTTCCAAAGTTGGCAATGACAGGTGCTCCTTCAGCTCCTCTCCCAAAGTCATTGGGATAATAATAGAAGTTTACTTCCCCGAGCTCACTGGAACCAGACTGTAAGACACAGAACTAAAGTGGTGGCCGATAGAAAAGAAAGAGAAGAGGAATGCTTACGTGGCGTAGGCGTAAGGCTGACCAGATGCCACCTGCATGCTGAATCTGTTGTGACTCGAGGAATAGGCAATCTGGGTGGCGTGCTGCCATCCGTTGCCCACAGCAATACCATATCTTCCAGTGATGGAGGCCAAAGTGTATGTGGCATACTCAGCAAAGGGCAGACTGTTGTCTTGCATTGTTAACAACCCCCAGTCTCCGACTCCATTACTACGGTAGACACTTGGAGTGAAATATTGATCTGCCCACCACTCACCCAAGCTAGTGCCTTCCCATGGAGAAGTACCTTTTGAGAGTATTCAAGCGGATAAGGATACCAAAGCAAATTTACAAGCCAAAGAACATGAAAGGAGGGAGGCGAGACTGTTCATGATACCTTGGTAGGCAGGCAAGAATAGGGCAAAAGTGCCTATGCGTTCACCACTCACTCGGTCATAAAGGCATGAAGCAGCTGTGAACACCAGGCGCGGGCCCACAACGCTTGCAGTGCATATCTTTAAGATATACAAGTCTCCCGTATGTCCACCAAAGAGCATAAGCGTTCCAGTTGCAGAGTAAGGGAATAGATAGCGGTCCTCCGAGTTGATCAGAGGCGAGCTCGTGAAGGAGGCCTTGTCTGTAAATGCATCCTCACCCAACCACTCTGGGGTCTCGAACCAGTTCTTTAGATTCTTTTGCCTGTTTACAGCCTTTTGAGAGTGCCTCTTATTGGCTCCCTCCAGGAGTGTGCGGGCTTGGGTCTCATTTTTAAGACTTAACTTAAAATGAGTAACATGCTTCAAGATCTCCTTAGTAGTAGCAGCAGGGGCCACTCCAACAGACGAAACACCGGACACCCTCTGCTTCAGGGGGTCTGATTCTCTGGGGGGCTTGTTTGCTGGTTTCCTTTGAGTCCTTGTTGGTTCAGCCTTATGGGGTTCAAAGAACTGAGGGGAGATGCCAACATGCTGTAGCTCATCAGCTGTTAGTCTTCCTCCGTAGTAACCCTTAATAAGGTCCTGAGCAGTGTTGTCATCACTGGAGTGAACTGAGACCAAAGAGGTAAGCACCAAAGCAAACAATAACAGAAGAGCTCTCATCATTTTGGTTCAAGGAGGACAAACGGGCCAAGCTCAGGGTCTGTCTGTTGGTGGCACCAGAGACACCAGAGAGAGAGAGAGCTGACTCTACCCTTGTGGCCAAGTGTTCCCCAAAAAAAAATATTTAAATATAACTGAACGAGTGAGATTTCAAAAAAACATTGAAGATTTGTTGATTTTTGGTTGCAGATGATCTGACCTGCACATCACCATGCACTTTCTTTTGCCTAATAAAAAGCAAGTCCTTTACCTTTTTTCTTTTTTCAGCAGATATTTGGTTACAATGTTCTTTTTTATTATTTTTATTTAAATTAAATAACAAAAGTATCTAAATTAGTTAACATCTAAGTTTTGATATTCTGTTGGTAAGGTCTTTGTTAATTGTTGTTCAATGTTTTATCATTATTAAATATGTTATTCTTACAATATTTCTATATATTGTAAAATGTAATATGATTTAACTAAATTTAATTTTTACAAATAGTTTAATCTCTAAGATTATATAATATTAATGATGGGCATACAAAATAACAAAACCTCATTTCCAGCCACTCAACAATCGTGCCAGTGTCCTCCATCATCATTTTATATTTCTCATTGGAGCTGGCAAGAGCTGCCCTTGGTGCTGGATGATGCTGGTGATGTCACTGATGACTGGGGTCTGGTGGTGATGACCATGCGGGCGAGGGTCTCCTGCGAGGGCACATGATGGGGAATAGGCAAGCACCCAAATCTGTGGCCAACGATCGCTTCCACCAGAGTCGTAACGGTATCAAGAATGCCCTCGTTTGTCTTCGCTGACACCTCTGCAAAGGCAATGTCACACATGTCTGCAAGCTGCCGGCCCATCTCCTCACTCACTTGCCTCCTCTCCTCTCCAAGGTCCCTCTTGGTCCCTATAAGCATTATTTTGCACCTGTCCTGTGCTTTTTGTTTAGCTTCCTCGAACCGTTTTGGCACATTATTGAAGGAGTGCAGATTGGTAATGTCATACATCAGTAGAATCCCGTTGCTAGCCTTAAAGTATGATTGTGGGATGTTCCTTCCAGAACCTGAAACTCATTAGTGTTAGCGCCTTGTGTCCACTGAACATGCCCAAAAGTGTTGAGAATAATACAACTTTGATTACCTGTGTCCCACACTTGCACCTGGTGCGCACAAGCCATGGAAAAAAGTATGTGGTCATTAACGGGCTTCATGTGGAATTCAAATGATGTATGTACCCTTATGATGTTGCCATGGACATCAATAGTCTGTATCCTAACATCAACACTAGTCGAAGGAATGTGATTCGGTTCAAAATGGTCTTCTCCAATTCTCAATAAATAGCAAGTCTTACCTACTCCCCTGCACTCCGTACAAATTATTCATTTAGTGTCAGTCTTGCTCTCTGCTCCACTCTCCACGAAGAGAAATCACTGGTTTGATAAGGAGCTCACAAACCCATCTCCCAGCATCATTATTTTGCACAGGTAGTGGTAAGGGGGTGGCCTGCGGTTGGAGAGAACTGGAGGTTTGGTAAGAGTGCCCACTCCACATTTATCAGGTGCTTTCAGGTAAATGGAAACACTTCTGCGCAGCCACACCATGTAGGCACCTTTCCAGCCCTCTTCAGGCCTGTTGGTTTTGTATCCATCCCTTCATTCAGTTCACAATGTGGAATCGCATGAAGAGGTTGTGGAGAGAGAGAGCAGAGAGAGAGAGAGAGAGAGAGAGAGAGCAGAGAGCAGAGAGCAGAGAGCAGAGAGATGAAAGGAAGGAAAGTGGAGACCTGATAGTATCCTCCCAAGAACGATGGCCAAGAGGCTTCCAGATGCTGTCATCGCGTGACAGTTTTGCAAACACTTTGCACGCCTTTAAAGCAACTGTTTGTACATTCAAGATTATAGAGCTCTTCTGAAAAGTTCTCGTTGCGTCCTATACCTTTGAAGCGTTGCACAGATCTTCAGCAGTGCCAAGATAGGAGAGCACATGGAGCATCACTTCGTGGGGGAGTGACATCATGGATGCATCGTCGTTTTCCACTGACTGTGGCAGCAACACCAAAGGGGTCAACATTATATAAATCACCAAGCCAACCATTGTTTTTTTTTTGGGGGGATAGTTAATCAAGCGAATTGTTCACCTCTTCAGTGGCATTCTTATTGATGTCCATCCTTTTCTGATTATCTACACTGGAGCAGTTGCGCTGGTTCAGCTGTGCCATTTAATGACAGCCATTTAAATAAAATTTTTATTTAAAATAATTAATGTTTAAAGTTTTTATATTTACTCTACATTTGGCACCATCTGGAAAAAAAGTTTTGTTCTAGTTGTTAAAAAAAAAAGTAGGACAACTGACTGTCTCACAACCAGAGGTGGTTTCAATTTTATTAAGCCTTTAGATGATGATATGAACATCTCTTACAATTGTATGCATAGAGAGCTCTCATCAGTGGCTTTTCTATTTTTTTTTTAAATTTCTAAATTTCTTAATTTTTTTTTTTTTATGTAACAAAAGAAAAAAAAGAAAACCAATTTATTGTTTTCAAGCAAACATCAACTCTCAAGCACAAAGGCTCACAAGAAGAAAGAGAGAAGCATAATCATGAGCTTTGCTATCACTGTTCAGGCAGGCCATTCAGGAGGCGCCCCACCACACCGTCGCTGGGCTGCTACCAACAGCTGGGAGGTGCAGGTCAACAGGACAGACACCATCGCTGCACTGTTGGAGAAAATCAAGGAGAAGACAGGAAAGAGAGATTTGACACTGAGAAGTTTGAATCTGAGAGCGGGGGCTGCGTGGAATCCTTCCGACTCAGATCCAAACCAAACAGTTGATCAAACAGGCTTGTCTGAGGTAATTTATCTCTCTTCATTCATTCATCTAAACTTTTATAGTTTTTTGTAACGTGAGGAGGATCTATTCAACACCATAGGGCTCTGTGTTGGGATTTGCTGATGGGATGATGGATTAACAGAGCCTCCCCCACAAATCAAGCCCAAGATGACTTATCCACACATAGCTCTAGAAACTAGGCCTCATGATCACACTGATTGTTCTGCTTTTGGTTTGATGGGCTTTGGTTGCACAGGGGCAGCAAGTGAGAGAATAAAAGGTTCAATCCCAATGTAAATTGTTGAGATGATAGAGTTCGAGACGATGAAGGTGGACGTGGCCATCCTGTTGTCGTGAACGCAGGCCCACCAAATAACACCCATGAACAAGATCACCTCAACTGTTGTTATAACAGACAGAGAAATGTCATCAGCTGCAGTGTGACACTGGGAATCAGATAGTTAAGAAAGGCACGTACTCGGGGATCTCAGGCATCCACCAGCATAGACCGTTGCACTGTCTGGGTAGTGGGTTGTTGGAGTATCAAGCTCTGCTTTGCTATCATCAGGGTAGTGGGTCACTGGCGTATCAAGCTCCATTTTGCTGTCAGAGTTGATCATTGTTGGAGTACTCCAAGCTCCACGTTATCCACATCTTGGTTGGGCCTGGCACGATTGTAGACCAGCTTTGTCACGATGTAAAGTATTTGCACGAGTAACGCAGGGCCCACAATGAAGACAAGTCCCCACTCAGCGAATTCCATGGTCATCTTGTGAGCAGGAGTGTACACCGTAGACTGTTGTTGTGCCTCACTTAGCTAGTATTTAAAACAAGCTACAAGCAAAGTTCATCCTGT
Organism: Acanthamoeba divionensis; assembly: GCA_000826405.1. NCBI lineage: Eukaryota > Discosea > Longamoebia > Acanthamoebidae > Acanthamoeba > Acanthamoeba divionensis. The sequence continues at coordinate 82,335 of CDFI01106352.1, read as the reverse complement.
GCAACTTATTTCTCTTCCTTCGCAAGACTTGCAAACCACTTTTCTTTACAATCCTTGCCTTTATCCAGAACCTGCTTCTGGATAAAGGCAAAGCAGCTTTTCATGGTGGTGTTGGAAACAAACTTGGTAGCAGAAGTTTTATTAAAGGGGACCAAAAGGAAGAACACAATCAACTACACTCCGAGCAGTCAAAGGGAACACTTCTACCTATCTATTAAAGTTGGATGGCATTAAAAGTGTGCAGAAAGTATGTTTTCCCACTTGTACACGTTGGGTGCCATGGCCCCATCTGCTTCCTCTTACTTCCACGGTAATGTGTCTAAGTTGCATCTCACCATATCTGTTTTGTGTTTTTTCTGTCATTACAAAAAGCAGAAGAATTGATTGACTGGGATGAATAAAAATTAGTTTCTTCGAATTGCTGTTCCTGGAATTAATGCTTTTGGCGCGAATGTGTATTCAACGGCACGATGTTGTTTGACAGATTCGTGGCACTATAGATGATGAGTACCTCTGCACAGCAATTTGTCCGTGCCTTGTGGCAATTGGAAAACATTTATGCCGAAATCAATGCAGAAGACCGGTACCTGGTAAATTCTTCTTGCACAAAGCATGAATCTTGTATTATTACTATCACAGATTTGCATGACAGCTGTTGGGAGAAGGAGATTTTCCTTGAAGAGTTTCTCAAGCAGGTCGGCAGCTGAATTCATTGGCCATTGTTTTCCTCCCTTCTCACCTTTTTATTGATGAATCATCAGAAAAAAACGCTTGGGTTGTCAAATGAAACATGGGGTGAATATCTTGGACGGCTTGCTGAAGCCTTGCGAAACGATAATCTGTTTGTGTCCAAAAGAGAAGATGGTTCACTCAAAATCACAATCTGGAGTTACTGTGGGGGCAAGCAGCTGTCCTTCTGTTTCACCTTGCTGCCTGTGGAGGCCAGCGATGTCAAGCAAAAGGTCTCTGAAATGGTCTTCGACCTTCTTACACTTTCAAGGAGATCAAAGCAAGCAGAAAAAGGTAAAGCCATTACTGAGATGGATTAAAGAACTTAGTTCCCTTTGCTAGAAAACTTCATCCTCTTCCCTCACTCTTGAACTTCATGCAGAGGCCCAAGAGTTGTTGTCACAGGTCGAAAAGCAAAAGGTGGGAATTAACACATCTGAGATAACCTTTGATCATTCTAAGATGAGAACTCACCTCTTTTTTCAAATGTTCATTCAAAAGGAAGAACTGTTGTTGGTGAGTGCCAGTCAGAGCTTGACGCCGACCCTGCAGTCTGCAGAAAGGCCCACCTGTGAGACCTCAACCTATTCCAAGAGTAAGTTCAGCAACCCCAACACAACAAAGAACAAGTTCTTCTTCTTCTACTTACAAAAAGTTAACTTGTCCATCTCTGTTCTCTCATGAGAGCATAGCATAGAGATAGCAAAGAACTCATTTCTATATATATAATCATATACACCACATAATCGTTCTTTCTTAGGCCAACCTGAAGCAGCACATGCCAACACAGTGCCAACAAAGACGCAGGCTGTCAAGAGGAAGACTGGCTATTCACTTATCAATCCTCGTATCAAACGGTCTCTCTTTCTCTCTCTCTTTCTCTCTTTCTCTCTTTCTCTCTTTCTCTCTTTCTCTCTCTCTCTCTCTCTCTCCCCCCTCTTCTTTTCAAGACATCTTAATCAGTTAACTTCCAACTTCTTCTCCTTCTTGTGTGTGAATGCACAGATTCAATGGAGAGAAGGGTGCCAGAATATGTCCCAACAAGATTGTGACTCCAGTGTCTGGAGAACAGCAGAACAAGGCAGCCCCTCAACCATAGCATCAAGGGAGGTGAGGCAAAGAACCTCCCCCTCTACACATACAACAGTGTAACCCACGGACACTGAGCAAGCAGTATATGATCAAATTGTGCATAGTTGTTCTGTTCTATAACTGGTGTGGAAAAGCCTGCCTGTGAGAGCCATTCACAGACAAGAGTCAATGAATGGGAGCACACCATTTAAACAAGCCAATTGGCCACTTGTGATAATTTTTATTTCTATTTCTTTGTTTAAGTTCACACTGGCCATCTTTTTTGAAAGTGAGAGAATAGAGTACTTCTCCAAGAGTGACACTATTGCCATATTGCTCTTCAGTTGTCCTGAGCCCATTCCAATGGTGTCTCTTCCACAAGCACATTATATCTATGCACGTTGATATGGGCCCCATGCTCCAATAACATCTCCACTATCTCCACACTTCCCCCAGATATTGCTCCAAAGAGTGCTTTAGCTCTGCAGTTGTTTACATCTGCACCATGTTCAAGCAACATCTGCATAATGGCCGGGTGGAATTTTTTGCTGCTTGATTCAAAGGAGTCTCTTGATCACTATCATTCTATCCTCTGGATGTTACATTTGGTGAAGCATCTGCGTGGAGAAACATCTTTACAATGGCCATTTTCTGCTGCAGCAATCAGAGGCGTATATTGAAAGGTTTGTGAGTCTAGATAAGCGCCAGTGTGGAGTAGTAGTTGGACGACCTTTTCATGGCCCTTGAAGCACGCATGCATCAAGGGCCGACCAAGTGTCTTTTGCACCATCACCAAAAGTACGACTTTCTTCAATGTCCCATAAAGCTCTTGGTCCTCTTGCAACATATTTGAGAAGCTCTTGGACAACTTCAAGATGGCCTCTCCTTGCTGCCACTGTTAGCGGTGTGTGTTCAAAGTACTTTATCTTTGGGTAGTCTGTTCTAGGAGTGTTAATTGCCTCGTCAAAGGAGCGTCCACTGTTGTTCAACACAGCCAGCATCTTCTTGACCTCAGGAAACAGGCCATGCTTGCATGCCCAGAAGAGTTTTCTCTGGTGATAGTCCATTTGGAGTTTCTTGACCAGAAGGTGTTTGTCCTTGAGGGCTTTGATACATTGTTGTTGTTGCTTACAGCTCATTCTTGTTTGAATCACTCCTTGGTCATTGTTATCTTTCTTTCCCTTTTGCTCAGCATCTTGCTCTTCTAGGTGTTTGTCTGTTTTCTCATAGTTGTTCCCCTTTGTTGCTTCTATTTTTAGCTAAAGGTAAAACAGCATCCACGAATAGTATTCACTTCCTACAGTTATAAAGCAAAATAGATTTACACCTCCAGCTCCAATGGACTATCCCCATAAAGGAACAAAGGCCAAATCATGTGATACACGGCCAGATACCTTTTCTGGGAGCACCTTGTTACTTACCTTGTAAGATACAGGGACGCCCCAGTATCTTGCTTTATCCATATCTACAAGAATTGGTGTACACTGGTTATGTATTGCCCCCAGCCACTATGGAGAAGAATCATACAGAAAAACTAATCTGTGTGTGAGTTTGTGTTCAAGCAAGTCTGTTGTCAGCCCACCATTAGAGATGTGAAGCTAGAGCCCATGTTCATCAACATCAACTTATTAGCATCCTTGTGCTACAGCCCAACCTAAAAAACCTTGTTGTCATTAATGATATTCATTCACCAGCATCAGCCCTTGGGTGTTATGCTTTGATAAGATAAGTGTTATTATTATTATTAAATTTCTCATTATGGCCATAATATATAAAAACAATTTAATCAAATAAATTAGTTCTAATTTACAAAATTAAGGCAAATGCTGCAGCCCTAAACATAAGGCTTTGGGCTCTCTGTTCTTTCAACGAAACACAACATAGAGCATCAGGAGAACTACAAGCTAGCAGAATGAATAAGAACAACGCTGAGGCAGATCTAATTCTTAAACAGAGAATCTTGGCGCTTTTTACGACTGGCAGACTCCAATGGCAAGCTCATGCGATAGCGACACATCTTGGTGGTGAGAGGAAGCAAGATGTGAATAGGTGTCTTTATCAACTTGAAACAGAAGGCACACTCTCCAGGGAACCAAACACCTCGCCACCTGTGTGGAGATTGGCTTCTTTAGCATCATCACAAGAAAAGCAGAAGGCCTTCTCTCCAGCAGTTTCTCGTTCACCCCAGCAATCACCACCACCACCACAAGTACACTCTGTGGAGAAGAAGAAGCCACTGCCTTTGGAGGTTTACTACTGCTATTCCCCCCCCCCTCCCAAAAGC
>CDFI01106352.1:39190-78239 GCA_000826405.1 Acanthamoeba divionensis | reverse complement strand
TGCAAACGTCTTTTTTTTTTTGTGATTTCAGCCACAACCACTGTTTGACAACAAGAAACAAACACGAGAACCATGGAGCCCAGCGCAAGAAACCGCTCAACATAGCACTGATTACACCAGCCAGACAACCGTCATCACCAATAAGTATACTTATAGCCCTCTTTTCGAGTTAAACAAAGGATGCTCTTAGCAGTATTCCTTGTTCTTCTCATGATGATGTCTTCATATCTTCAGGCTCATTGAACTTCCCACTGATGCCAGTGAGGCCGAGCGCATCGACACAAAGCTAGCCCACAAAGTGATGACACAAACCATAGACCCACGATCAGAAGACAAGGAAGAGAGAATTTTACACCAATTTCTTGTCAGCTACAGAAAGCAAATACTCTCTCGTTTTCCTTTCCTCTTCGCTTACGAATGGAGCCACAACCAGACCAGTACCTCAATTGATCTCATCTTTGGCAGTGGAGCAAAAGACGAAAAGGGCTTCTTTAAGTTGGCGGCAGTAAAAGTCAAGTGTTTCAGTGACCTCACCACCGACGGTGCAGCAATTAACTACAAGAAAAGCCAACTGACACAAGTGAGTGGCTTGATTTGGTTGTTAAGAACATTTGATGCCCTTTCTCTTTCCTCTTTCCAATATGTTTAACATTTAACACAGAAGGCCGAACAAGATAAGAGAGTACTTGAGGCTTTTTTGCATGACCGAAACATTCAGGCAATAGTAACATGTTCTGTAATAACCAACAAGGATCTGGTAAGCAATTGATACTAATGTGTCTCTGATCTATAGTGGTAATGTTATAAACACTTATTGATAGTTATGTTGACTTGACAGAAAGGTTTGACTGCAGAGAACTATCAGAGGTATAGGCAAAGAATACTGTCTCCGAAAACCTCACAACTTCCCTGCACTGCTTGTACTTTCATCAACCAGGAGTCAGCGGTCACGTGTCTGATCTGTGAAGCTCCGCTCGTTAAGAAAGTTGCAGGTGATATTATGCTGTTTCAAATTTTCTCAGTGTTGTTTAACCTTTTCACATGTCACCTTTAGTACAAACTCTTTCTAAACCGAATAACAAAACAGCAAAGGACAAAGACAAAGAAGACGAAGAAGAAATATTACTACTAGAGAAGACCAAGAATCTTGTCTTGTCCCCTTCATCACCAGAGCGCCAAGCTAATCGCTTCATACCCTGGAAAGCGATCAATTTTAATGCAACTGTGTCCACATCTTCAGGTATTATTTGTTTTGATGACATCAAAGTGTATTTATGAAGGGCGAAACATACTCTTCTTCTTCCTCAACAAACTGAACTTCGTGTATCTTGAAGGCAATGAGTGTTATGTGAAACAGGCGAGATGGAATCACCCAAGGAATGGGTGCATAGATGTCGCGTTAAAGGCGCGAAAGAAAGGAAAGAAAGAAGATGGGCATTTACACCATGAGCTCGAGCTATTTAGGTAAACTACACTAATGGAATTTGTGAATATCTGTACTGTACACATGCATTGTGTACTTAAAAAGTATTACCTTCTTCTTTTTATTTAGGAAGTTACCTGAGCATCAAAATGTGGTCAAGTGTTATGGTTACACCACTGACAGCAATGGAGAGGATCACATCGTATTTGAATGGGTCGATAAGAAAGAGCTTGAACATGTTCTTCCTCGAATGACGCTCCAAGAGCGTATGACCATTCTCACGGCTGTTGCCACAGCTGTAGCGCATCTGCATCGTCATGGCATAGTGCACAATGATATCGCTTTGAGGAATATCCTTCTGCACTATACTCAACCATTAGAGCCAGAAAATATTAAAATATGTGGTAACACACTGGATCCCTCGCTCTCTGCTCTCTCAGACTGGCAAGTTGTAACACTACTGTCCGTGTTGAAACTTCTCTTTGTGCAGACCTTGGACGTGCATTTCCAACGAGCAACTCGAGCTCGAGAGATTCGTATCCCTGGGGAACCATACCCGTTAACTCTGCACCAGAAGTGAATCATGGTTAATCCCCCGTGTGACGCATGCCAACAACAGAAGAATTTCCTTTTACTCTCTGTATTCCGTCATCTGATTACCTTTGCTCTCTCTTCTCTTAACCATAAATCCTGCAGAGAATCCTCCCACCAAAAGTTCCGATGCATGGCTCTTCTCACTTTTTGCGTGGGAGGTCCTAACCAATGTAAAGGCTAATGCCTGGGCCAAGTTGTCATCAAGCCAGCCGCTGCCCTGGAGGGACGTAATGCGCTGCCCTGATGAGTGGACATCTTTCTTTCAACTGCTGGAGGAATGCCAAAGCAAGGATCCTCAAGATCGGCCACCATTTGATGACATAGTGTCAGCCCTGAGCCCAACTGATGATTCTGATTCTGATTCTTTTTACAAGTCAATAGGTTGATCACTTAAAGGCTCGTAGCAACAGGCCTTGTCTTATAAAAACAAAACACTACATGGTGTGGTACACAATATATTGTTCAGAAGAAAGGGTTGATCACTCACTAAAAGCTCTAAGCAACGAGAGTTGTTGGTAACAACTGCTAACCCTGCCACTGAGAATTGTGTACTTAAAGAATGAAACATCACAAAACTCAGAACTCTGGTAAGCGACTTTATTACAAAAGAAAGGGTGTTGCGTTTGCAAACAGAAATCCAGAACCAGAGCACAAACAGCAGTGAAGGAATAATGGCATTTTCATATTCATAAATGAGAGAACAGAAATTAGTTTTTGAACCAGTGTAGCCAAGCACTCTGACAAGCCAATCCACTTAATATCCATTTCATGTGCAACTATGTTACACAACCGCATGACCAGCACCCAATCAAGTTGCTGTGGAGACTTGAACCTGTATGCATAATTGGCTGCATGATTGACAAGATAGCCAGCCAAAGCATCCCATTTGTACTGTCAAATAGCCTTGTATGCAGATCCCATCCAGCATGTGAAAACTGCTGTTCATCTATCTTTTGGTTCTTTTGTTTTTGACCCAAAGAGCAACACGTCGCCCCAAGGTAAGTTTTCTGCGCGGGAGTAGTAATATTTAACGTTAATTAATTGCTAACATTAAAACTACAATACAAAGATATTGGAAACAAACCTAACCGCGGGTCAGACAGTTTTTAACTGGCTTCAAGAAGAATTCAAAGTTTGGATCACTCAAATCTAAAATGGGATTAGTTTCCATCAGTACATCAGCTTGTTTGACAAGCTGTAAAGTCAGAACGAAATGGCAAGGAGAGTCACCGCCCAAGAGTATCGACTTCATCTGTTCCGCTATGGTCTCCATATCGTTCTGGAAAGAGAACTGAAGATAAAGTGGAACTCTTACAGTGATATTATCCAACGACGAAGAGCTTCTTGTACCCTTAAATTGTAGGGCACGCTTGGATGCTTGTCAATCCAAGCATCTTTAAACATGATTTCAAAGAGCTCGAAGACGCATTTCCGTTTTGCATCGACGCTAGCGATTCCAGCCAAACCTCTCAAATCCACATACGCAAAACAGAATTCTTCCTCAAACACTTTCTCTTCACGTAGATCAGCAGAAAGGGAAGCAGGTGTCAAGCAACGTGATGTGATCACATTGGCCATTGCTCTTTTTGTCTGTAAAATTTTTACAAATGTAAGAGAGAAGCATCCGTGGTCCAGTGGCAAGATTTCCGCCTGCCACGCGGGAGACCCGGGTTCAATTCCCGGCGGATGCACACACACCTTTTCTTTTTGCTATACACAATGGACTTATTGTAGTTTGTTTTTCTTTTTGGATCCTGAGACCTTGGTCTTGGCCTCATAGTTACCAAATGCCTATGGTACAAATCTTAACTTTTAGAATCTCAGAAAAGAAAACAGACACAGGGCATGCCCTTGTTTTAGAGAGAGGAATGTGGCAGACATTTTTCATTTTGTCCAAAGGTTCAATATAAATCTTAAAGTTTAGTTTGTGTTATGTCTTTGTTTTACAGAGAAGAATGGGCAGACATTTTAAATTGTTGATATGGTTTGTTTTTTTTTGGCCAAAGCAACAGAAGACCCTGGTCTTGGCCCCAAAGTGACCAAATGCCTGTAGTACAAATCTCAACTTTGGTATCAGGAAAGAACTTTGTACACTTTTTAAGCTTAAGAATGCCAATACAATTTACATTAATTCTCTAATGGTTACATACTCCTTTGATTTAATATAGTATATAATAAAAGAGCCAAATAGTGTCTAACACAAGGATATTAACCAAACTTGTCTTCTTGATAAAAGTTCTTCCCTTTAAGTGTGGAAATGTATTCTTCAGCCATTTTTCTTTCCATATTTCCACAATGTTCCACAACTGATGTTAAGCTTGCCTCCACCCCATTTGCCATTCGTGTAGCTCTGAAATCAGAGAGGCAGATAATGTTAGCACAAGAAGAAGAAAAAGAAGAAGCAAGTACACTTACCCACAAACATAGATATTGGCCTTTTGGTGCTCTATCAAGTCCCAAATTTCATGAGCATGCTGCTCTATCCTGTGCTGTACGAAGATCCTCTGTTCCTGCTCATGGGAGAAGGCAGGCACGACCGTTAGACGGCGGTTTCTAACCTCCTCTTCAAGTTCCTGCTCATAGAGGAAATCTTGGTTCCTTGCATAGCATCCAAAATACAATGCCGTGCTACCAATGCTCTTGCCTTCTTTCTCAGAGGCATGTTTGCGCTCTTGGACGAAAGCCTGTATGGTGCAGCAGAACTGATGTAAGCAGGTGCCCAACAATTGTATGTCATTCTAGGAAAGAAGAAGATTTACTCTGAAGGGAGCAATTCCAGTTCCAGCAGCAATCATGAGTATTGGGTGTGAAGGATCTGGCAACTTGAATAAGGAGTTCTTCACAAAGATGGGCACCCTTTGCCCCACGTCCACTCTTTCACAAAGGTAATCTGAACAAACACCTTTATGAAGCCTTCCCTTGGGTGTCACGTGATGACTGAGGCCTACGGTCAAGTGTACATGCTGTGGATAAACCTAAGGCACAATTCACAATGTTAATTAATTTGATGGCAGAGTAAGGGTGGACCACTGAGACTCACTTTGTTGCTGGAAGAGATGGAATAGTAGCGTGGCTGTAGTGGAGGAGTAATATCTATGAAGTGATCAAGAGGTACTTCAACTGAAGGATATCTGTTAAGCAGCTCCAAAATGGTTTCCTCTGACTCCAGAAGTGCTTTACATTCGTCCTAAAGCAGAAAAAAGTGAAGTATTAGTTTTTCAACAGCAAGATGAAGTCAAGGAGAACTGTACAGAAGAAGAAACAAGAGCTTGGATTTGTTGGCGTTCATCAGGTTTTGTTGCAAATGGTATGAGAGAAGCAATGTGAGCCTTCCTGAGAGGACCAGTCAAGTCTGCATAATGAGCAAGGTATGTTTCCACTGTACAGGGAGTAGGAAATGGAATGGCCACTGAAGATAAGATGATTAATACAAAGATGAGATAACTTGATGGTCACTTATATTTATTACTTGCCTTGCTTATCACTTCCATTAGCCTTGCACTCTATCACACTATCCAGGTTTAAGCTCAGCCTTTTAGCAAAGTTGTTTACGACTTCAGGATGGTTCTGAGGGAACACTCCCAAGTAATCTCCTGTCATATATCTTTTTGAAGAAAGAGAATAAACAAAGAGAATAGATGGTGAGGTACATCACAACAAGACGACGAAGAAGATCTCAATGAAAGGAGGATTACCTCATAGATGGAGTCTCACTTATATCAAACTCGATGTGCTTGCATGAGCGTCCTGAGAGAGGAAGGTTCAACTCTTTCTTGTTGGCAAGAGTGGCTTCAAAGGGGTTCTTTATGTCTGGCACCTTTGACTCATCGAACTGTCTCCTCACTAAGTTGATTGAATTCTTTGCATCTTCTTTATACAAGAGAAACATATACCCTTTCTTATCTTCCTCTTTATCCTCAGATTGTGGTGAACTGCTATTATTATCCACATTGGCCCTTTCTTTGGCTGCTATCTCTTCAAGACGAGGAAACAGTTGTCCCTCCACCCATTCTTCCCAATCATCTTCTATATCACCATTGTCTTCATCATAGAAAGGTTAGTTTCACTCATCAGTATCAGCTCTTTGTCCTCTGTTTTCTCATAAGGTGGTAAAGCGAATCTCCATTACTCAACCCTTTCAAACAAATTAATTATTTCTCTCTGCTCTCTGCTCTCTTTATGCATCTGCTGATCATCTTACCGTCTCCTTCTCCTCTCTCAGCCACTTTCTGTGCTCCCAGCTGGGTGAGCCTTTGGTCCAGCTTCTTGGCAGCAGCCTGGTAACGAAATGGGTACGTTTGGCTCATACCTTTCGTCCTCCATCCCACCACCAGATCAATAAATGAACAAAAATGCAATAATAATTCTATGCACAAATGTGGTTACCCAGTCCAAATACAGCAAACTGCATATCCTTCATCTTCTGTTTCTCCACTTCTTGTTCTCTTTCATCTGCAGAGAGCCATTTGAAGAATTCTCTGGCGTTATCTGTTTCCTCTCCTTGGCCAAACGTTGCTTGCACAAAGACATGGACCTCCCTCGGGTCTGCACGATAACAATCCTCCTTCAATGGAAGAGCATTGAGCCAGATCAATTGGATTTAAGGATAGTGAACATGTACATATATGGTGGAGAAGCTTACTTACTGGTGAGAATTGCTCCAGATCAATGACTTTAGCTCTAAATTTTTTGGCTCTGGCCTTCTTTGATAGCTCCTGGGCGAAACCTTGTCAAATCAACAGTGGTTGGTTCTTGTTCAAGAAAGAAGAAGAAGAAGATTGGGAAGGTTACCCATAGCTGTTCCAGTTTGAGATCCAAACATAATCTTCAGATTCAGCAATGCGTTATCTTCGACTGCAAAGGTGGCCCTGCTGGAGTGGAACTGTTGTCTGGTGATACACCAACCAAATCCCCTTATTCCATTCCCATGAACAAGGCCTGCCATCCTATGTTGACATGATCTGCTCCTATTCCACACGATTTGCCTCATCATCCTTTCTTTCCTGATTTTCGAAGAGCAACTAATTCCACGTGTGCCAGCCTTCGTGTTAATGACTTCCACACAATGCACTGGTGATGAAGGTTTGTACAGAAAAGTGCATTCAGATGAAGTCCTGGGAGCTGCTTGTGGTCATCCAATATAATATAATCTCAGGAGTTCCCACAAATGAAAGCAAGTCCGTTAAGAAAAGCTGAGGGAATTTAATTTGGTCAAAAAGTTTCAATTAAGTGACCAATGAAATTTGATTTCCGAGAAATGCAACAGAAATTACATTGAAGTTTTGTTGAAATGTGGTTAAAACTCCGCTGCACCTGCCGTGGATCTTTGGAGTTGTGGGCGTGAGTCAATTATAATTAAAGCAGAAATAAATAAAAAGGGATCAAACACACAGTGCAAATCCAAGAAGCATTCAAAGACAGGTTCGTTCCTCACTGCTTCCATCAAGCACTCACAAAACAGACACAGGATGCGTAGAACTATATCAGTAGGTGGAAAGTACAGCTTTGGTAGCTTTGGTCCAATTGCCAATGCTCTAATACCCAGACGTTTGGTACCAGCCACCAAGAGGTTGACGACGCACATCAGAAACGCCAGTCCAACAGTGTCACACTCTCAGAGAAGAACCTATTTTGCATCCCAGTTCATCAGAGCTGCTACAGCTCAGGCCGGCTCTCAGCCAGACATGTTCTGCTTCCAATGTGAACAGACAAGAGAACAGAAAGGTTGTACAACCATTGGAGTTTGTGGAAAGACTCCAGAATTGGCCTGGCTCCAGGACTTACTGATCCATGCTACAAAGGGAGTCTCCATTTATGCTCACAGGGCTAGAGAGCTGGCTGGTCTGTCAGACAAGGAAGTTGATAACTTTGTGCTTAGAGCCCTGTTCAGCACGCTCACCAATGTAAGTGTCTCATCTTTTTTGCAATACTCCCTTAAGAAATATTGACTTCACACATTTCTAATTGGGGCCATCCATCTATCAACAAGGTCAACTTTGATTCTGGAAGGTTCAGGGAGTTCTTGGTTGAGGCCAACACAATGAGGAACAGAGCCAAAGCGCTCTATGAGAAGGCTCTCCTGTCTGCTACTCCAGAGCAGCTGGAGAGGATCAAACAGGAGGAGGCCCAAGAGGACCAATGGAAGCCTTCGAGCTTTGAGTTTGATCCAAAGAAGACCAATGAGCAGCTGGTCGAGGAAGCACACCAGGTGGGAGTACTCCAAAGGAAGGAGGTCTATGGGGATGACATTTGTGGACTCCAGGAGTTGGTCATCTATGGGTTGAAGGGTATGGCTGCCTACGCCGAGCATGCCTTTGTACTCAACAAGGACAGTGAAGAGGTGTTTCGGTTTCTCCACACGGCGTTGGCAAAGCTGAGCATCAAGGATCAACAAACAATGGGAAACCTTGTACAGCTGGCCATGGACGTGGGAAAGACCAACATTGAAGTGATGAGGCTCTTGGATGAAGGCCACACGACAAAGTATGGCCACCCCAAGCCAACCAAGGTGTTGACATCGGCAAAGAAGGGCAAATGTATTCTAGTCTCTGGACATGACCTGAGAGACCTCGAAGAGCTACTCAAGCAAACTGAAGGTACCACATCCACACCCATCAACGCTGACTGACTCCCAAGTTGGAAGTTTTTGACTAATCCACCACCAATACAGGAAAGGGAATCAATGTTTTCACTCATGGTGAGATGCTGCCAGGACATGGATATCCAGGGCTCAAGGAAAAGTATCCTCACCTTGTTGGCAACTATGGCGGGGCATGGCAGAACCAGAAGTTTGAGTTTGGAGTGTTCCCAGGTCCCATCCTGATGACCACGAACTGTATCGTGGAGCCAAGGAAGTCATACAAGAATCGAATCTACACCCGGAGCGTCGTCGGTTGGCCTGGAGTGAAGCATCTGCCCACATGTGACTTTTCGGAGCTGATACAGGAAGCCCTCAAGTCTGAAGGCTTCACAGAGGACGAGGCAGAAAAGTTCACCATGACAGGCTTTGCCAGGAACTCGGTTCTCTCTGTAGCTGATCAAGTCGTGGAGTTAGTCAAGAATGGTTCCATCAAGCATTTCTTCCTTATTGGTGGATGTGACGGAGCAGAGGGAGAGAGGAATTACTTTAAAGAGGTGGCGCTGAGCACTCCCGCTGACACCATGGTGCTCACTCTGGCGTGTGGCAAGTACAGGTTCAACAAGTTTTTCGATCAGTTTGGCACGATAGCCGGCTTGCCCAGGATGCTAGACATCGGCCAATGCAACGATGCTTACTCCGCCATCCAAATCGCCTCGGGTCTCGCCAAGGCATTCAACTTGGAGGATGTCAACCAGCTGCCTCTCTCCTTTGTCATTTCATGGTTCGAGCAGAAAGCTGTCGCAGTGTTCTTGAGCTTGCTTCATCTGAACATCAAGAACATCTACCTGGGGCCCAACATGCCTGCGTTCGCCACTCCCAACATCCTCAACTTCCTTGTGCAAAACTTTGGTGTGAGACAGATAGGGGACGTCAAGACAGACATGGCACGCATGCTTAACTCCAACAAATAACCAGCTTCATCTCCGCCACCACAATGTACAGTATCTGAGTAAATAAATAGTTGTGTGTTAGCAAGAGGAAAGAACTGGTTCACAAAGTGCAATTACAGAAGCTAGCACAAACCAGCAATATATATATCAAGAGGCTTCGCAACTGTTAGAAAGAATGATCGGAATGTTAGGGTATGAATGGCATGCCCAAAACCATAGCAATGTGCGGAATGATTGGTATGCGACCATATTTAAAATGCCAAAGAGCTTTCAGACACATACCTTCGCTTGCATCTCTCAGCGCCATATCTGTGAGATCTCATCAAGATGTCTTCGGCTGTTAGCAGACGCCTCGCCATCATACAACAACACTTGTTGTCATCGTCCCAACCATGTTGTAGCACCACCAACGTACAGTTACATCCCACCGCCATACAGCTGCATATGCAAGGTAAACAGCTGAGAATTGCATTCATTGGTGCTGGCCAGATGGCCACAGCGCTCGCGCATGGTTTCATCACGGCCAATGTGACGGCACCTTCAAACGTCATTGCGAGCGATGTGTTTGCAAACCAAAGAGAATCGTTCACAATTAACACTGGGGCGAGGACCACCGATTCCAACTCTGAATGTGTCCGTAATGCAGACATTGTATTCCTTTCTGTCAAGCCACAAGTCCTCGTTCCAGTCATTAAGGAGCTTCGAGAAGCCATTACGCCCCATCATCTGATCGTTTCTATTGCGGCTGGTGTGCCCATCGAAACGTTGGAACGCACATTTGAAGATCGAAGGATCATTCGCGTGATGCCCAACACCCCCTGTTTGATTGGCAAGTCGGCATCTGCCTTCTCTTTGGGGAGCAAGGCCACGAGTGAAGATGCCAAGACAGTAGAAATGCTGCTTTCTGCTGTTGGTATTGCAATTCAAGTTCCTGAGAGGCTGCTCGATGCAGTCACTGGCCTCAGTGGGAGTGGTCCTGCCTACGTGTATCAGTTCATTGAAGCTCTCAGGTTAATATCATCAGCAGCCAAACGCTTACATTCATGTTTAATTTGTATTCACCCTTTCCTTTTTCTGTTAATGCAGCGATGGTGGAGTGAGGGCTGGACTTCCACGGGATGTAGCATCAAAATTAGCTGCTCAGACAGTGCTGGGTGCTGCCCAAATGGTCATTGAAACTGGAGAACATCCAGCCGTGCTTAAAGATAAGGTATTTAAAATTGCACCCCCCCCCAAAGATTAGAGAAGAAGATGTGATATGTAGATGCTGACCTTTCTTAATTACAACCACAGGTGGCCAGCCCTGGAGGTACCACCATCGCAGGATTACACGCACTGGAGAAAGGTGGCCTGAGGGCTGCAGTGATTGATGCAGTGGTGGCAGCCACAGAGCGCTCGGCAGAACTGGGCAAGTAGAGGAACAAATCTGATCTGATCTGATCTGATGTATGTGCATTCGATGGCTCGCTACACACTACACAGACAGAGCGTTTGTGTAGAAGAGTTGAAAGATCAAGAGATAGATCTGTTTTATTGATTGATGATATTGATGCACAGACAACAACAAAGAAAGGCCAGATAAAGGCTTTGCTCAAAGGCTTGAGAATAATAAAGAGATTATGGATTGGTTGCTCACACATACTCTTCCTTCTCTTCATGAAAGCCCAGGCCTATCTATATCTTACAACCCTGCCCCCACCACCCATTTCCTCCTTTTCCTTCTTCCTTGATCTTCTTCTTTCAAACACTTCAGTCTTCAAGCGAGACACGATAAACCTCTTTGCCCCAACATTTCCCCATCACCCCATTGCCAACTTCAAGCTTTGCTTCTCAACAACAACAACAACAACAACAATGATAATTTTCATAATTACTTACTTTTTTTTTTGAATTGAATTGAAAAAAGTTCTTCTCTCTCTCTCTCTCTTCTCTCTATCCCCCTCAGACCAATGTCACAGTCGCGAGCTGTCCTCCACTATCATCAGTTCACTTTCCTTTGTCTCTTCATCCTCCTTGTCCTGGGCTTCTTCCTCCATGGGCTCGCCTCTCTCATGGATGGTACTGATGCTGGTTGCAGCGCCCGCGTCCCCTCGTGGCGGCCCGCAGTCGTCCTCTTTGCTTTTGGGGTATTCAGGTGGTGTGCCCAGCCCGCCCTGAATCAATCCATCCACCGAAACGCTCTCGGCCACGCTTCCACCGCTCGAGTCTGTAACCTGCATAGTAAAGTCTGAGTGTTGGACTTTCAAAGTAGCGCCCAAGCGTGTAGCGACTGTCAGAACTCGCTTCTCTTCTCTTCTCTTCTCTTACCTCTTCTGATCCTGTGCACTCGCGTGAGTGCTTTAAGTCAGTTGTGGTTCTGTTCGACTCTGCGGGCTTGTTGCTGCTGTCCGGTGTGCCAGTGAATCGCACAATGACCACCGTTATGTTGTCCAGCGACTCTCTGTGTGCACATACACATTGCAACAATCATGGTGATCATTTTTTATCAGCCATTAAACATTTTTGCCCAAATGGTTACGTTCTCTCTCTCTCTCTCTCTCTCTCTCTCTCTCTCTCAGAATGGTCACAAACGAGTTACGTACCTGGCAAAGGCCTTTGCTGTGAGGGCCTGTGCTATGTCGGACAGCGTCATATCTTTGTTTTGAAGCATTTCTCTTGTCAAGTAGATTGCATTGTCGTTCGAAAATACATCCCAAAAGCCATCGCTAGCCACGATAAGGAATTCGTCCTCTCCTTTTGAAAAAACCGAATAAATGTATGAAGAAGGCAGAGAGACGTGTACAGTATATAACATTCACAAGAAGACTGAGTCTGTGAAAGAGTGGGGCGTAATAGAAGTCTAGACATGTTCTTATATATATATTGAGACCTACCAGGGGTTATTGTTTCTTCCTTGATTTCTGGAATAGCACTGACAAGCCACTCTGTCGCAGGCCTTTTAGGATCTTTATAGAACGTGTCTCCGATTGCTCGTGAAACTGCCAAACCTCCTCTCATTCCATCCCCTTGATACACTCTATATATTCATATATATATCACAGCGATGTAGAGATTAGAAAGTACAACAGGAAGGATGTGGCCATTGTGAAAAGAAGATAAAGCGCCACACGGCTGTGTGTGTGTGTGTGTGTGGTGTGTACCTGAACGGGCCCATGGGTATGTTGAAAAATGAGCCTTTTTTCACTATGCCTCCAGACTCTTCAATTCTTTTTTTCTCGCTGGGTTTGTCTGGCTTGTGATCATCTGATAAAGCGACGGCTTTGCCTGCAAATGTGTTAAGCATAGTGATGAGACATAGTGCAGTTAGAGAAATAAACTACTTCTAAACGCATCAAAATAGAGCCAAGATGAGGCTAATGAAGCAAGATTGGTCTACCCCCCCCCAAAATCCAGCGATGAATGAAAATGAATAATGCTCACTGTGAAGGTGAAGTTATAGCTCAATTGAACGATTTGTTTTGAAGGAAGAACTAGTGAGTACAAAAAACAACTGACCTTTTCGGCAAAGCACGGCTCGCGAATCCCCTACGTTTGCCACAAAGAGGCGTTGGCCCATGAGTAAAACTATACATGCTGTAGTGCCATCTTGTGAAGTAGCCCCCTGGTGCTTTTCTGCAAATGCCCTATCCGTCAATTCACAGGCTTCTTCCAAAGCTTTGACTGGATCATGTGGGAAGTAAGGTGATTTGATCAAGTGGTCGTGGAGCTGGGCGGATGCAAATGTAGAAGCGAGCTGTCCGCCATGACCGTCAAATACAGCAAAAATGGAGCATTTTTCGGTTGTTGTGTTCTGTTTAACGTTTGGATCCATCAGTGGGAAGAGGTCATCGATTATTGTCCGTCTGTCCTCCATGTAGGGCCTTCTGCCTTGAATGGCACATGAGCTGACCTCAAATTTAAGCCCCCCATCTTCGCTTATTTTATGGTCTGTTATACTGTTGTTGCCCTTTTCCATTGTCACAAATCTTCGCCTCCTCTTCGCTTTGTCTGGTAGTGAGGAAGAAGAAGAAGAGGAAGAAAAATACTCCTCTGGTTGCAAGGTCTTGTCGGCTGCAATAGTCTCACTGTCGTTTGTTCTGAAACGTTTCTCTTTTGTACGATAACGGCGTTTGGCGAGAAGAAGAAAAAGGAAGGCAGCAGCCAAAGACAACAATAAAAAGAAGAGTGAAATCAGCTGAGGTGGTGGCCACAACTCTAACATCCAACACCTTTGCTGTCAGTCGCCGAGCCCTGTGTGCGCCTGTGCCTTGCCCTCACCCGAAGCGTGAAGAATTAAACGGAGGCGCCCGGAAATAAGTCGGCACGAGATCACCTTTCTCGTAATCTCAGCCAGCGCAGCAACAGTCTTAAGATTTTTAGTTGGTGTTTTGATTTCCGAAGACCAATGGAAAATCAAGGAAGGAATGTCGACAATTCTGTAGTTCAATTATTAAATGTTAATAAAATAATTCTTGGAGTATTTTATTGTTATTTAAATAAGGCACGTGTTTGCAATAAAAAATGCTAAAGAATTTAACCTTTGCACTTGTTAACAAGTAGGGCTTATTTTACAATCATTATACATCTCACATACCTAGGCCAAAAGAGACATCTCAAGCCACAGACTCTTTATCCCAAAAACCCAGTAATTGTGAGAGCTAACATGTTTATCATTTATCACTGTCTAGTTTTGTTACTTCCTTCCATTTCAACATTTTTGTCTCTTTTTCCAGATTGATAAATAGATGGACGGAGTGGAAAAAATTACATCTCTCAAACATTTTACATGAATGTCTCTAAGGGTTCCTAGAGTCAATTTGCAGTGTGACAGGGCCATCATTCACGAGCTCTACCTCCATCTTTGCTCCAAACTGACCATCTGATATAAAAAATGCTCAATGAGCTAGATGATGGATTGCGTGTGAGAGCTGCAGAGAGATGTGGTGTTGGTTACCTTTGACAAGACCAGGGGCATACTTGTCCCTGACCATTTGAACAAAGGCTTCATAGAATGCCTTTGAGCTCTCTGCAGGCATGGCATTGTGAAAATCAGGTTTGTTTCCTGTTTGTGTTTTTCAATATTTGTTGAGCAAAGGAGGTGTTTCGTGATCACATCTCCCAAAGTATGTTGTTTGTTGTTACCTTTCAGAAATCCATACAGAGTGAATTGACTTACTAATTTATGTCAGAAAAAAAGATGATTGTTGATAATTTGGTTTGAATGAGAGAGAGTTTGAAATTTCAATTAATCACCTAAGAGAATCTCATATTGCTTTTGGGTGACGCTCATGTCCCACTGCTTGTTATCTTCATTGGGCCACAAACGTGCTCCCAAAATCTTGCGACATCTGCAAAGTTGTTGTGTACACAACTTCAGAATGGTGGATGTTGCTGAAGGGGGGGGGGAAAGCATACATGAAATCTGCATCTTTTTGGGTGTCATCTGTGCTGATTCCGATTAGAACCAATATGCCTTTATCAATGGAGCTTATAATTTCTCCATTGACGCGAACGCAGCCACGCAGCACCCGCTGGATGATGGCCCTCATTTAATCACAAATGATGGTGGAAAAAAAAAATCTTTGCAAGCAAGATTAGACTGAAGTCTTTTTTTTGATTTTTGATTGGCTGACCAACAAATATCAATCAAACCGTTTTTTATTTGCAACTTCAAAGAATAAAAGAAAGTGACAAGTTGATGTTTTTGTTCAGCTGCAGCTGAAATTAAACAAAAACGTAAAAGTGATAAAAATGATTGAGAAAGAGGCAACTGGTTGGGTATTCCTCTTGCATCAAGTATGATGGTGATCAATCATCTTCTATGGATGATCCCTTTTTCACATTAATTTTCTTCAGTGTTTGATTAATAATTGGTTGAAAAAATTCAAACACCCCTTCTGCTTCTGCGGGGGGGACTGGGGGGTGGTTTTCCTTTCTTTCATTCACAAGGGATTCGACTTGCTCGCATATCTTTATGGCTGATGCATCGTAACTCGATGGACAATCCCTCTGGCTTCGAAAGCTACAGCCAAACGTTTCAGAACTTCGTCTATGTTCCCACTGGAACGCCCCATTCAAAGAAACGAAAATCAAACGATGCAGGGGCGATCACCACCAGCACTACGACCACTGCCAGTGCCAACACATCCAACGCTGCCCCCAGAGGTGAACACAAGGTCCTCAATCAGAACGACTTTTCGTTTGGTGGCTTCTACGAACCGTCCAATCCGTTTTTGGATTTGGAGGCAGAAAGCCAGTTCTACGTGACGAAGCCCATTCAGCCAGCGAGCACCTTTAATCCACAATTTTTCCCTCAACAATTGGCCCCTCTGCCCTCCATTGTGCATTCTTACCCCACGAACCCCAACTTGCCTCACAATGTGAACCCAAATGTGGGGCCTGCTGTTGCTTCTTCTGCACCAATGTACTCCACACTGTCGCCATCAGCAACAGCACCGTGTGGCCACACTCTAGAGTTTGAACAGGACAGGAAGGAATTGCAGGAGGAGAGGCAAAGGATTGAGCAGGAGAGAAAGAAGCTGGAACAAGAGAGGAACGAGTTTGAAGAGGAGAAAAAGAAGTTTGCAGCAGAGAAGAGGAAGTGGGAGGAAACTCAAAAAGAGAGCAGCAGCGCCACATCACTCAGCTCCCGACCAACAATGTAACCCCCCCCCCACAAACTTCTTATTCACACCAAGTGAGTGTTGAGTGAGAAAGAGGGGAATCATAGGGAAGGAATAAGACAAAGTCTTAGATGACGATTCTTTCATCTTTCTCATGTGAGAAACAATGTTATTTAAACGAGCGTATTAACAAGTCTATGTATTGTTTTTGCAGCGGCTTTTCATCGAGGAAGATGCAGCCAGCGTTGCAAAAACAGACTTTTGGATGTGTCTTTGTGAAGGGCGATAAGATTGTTACTGTAAGTTATTCCTAGGCATTTCCCTTCTCTTCTCTTTCTGCATTGCCAACAGCACTTCTGCTCAGCAAGTCTTGTGGCTAACAGTGCATCTTCTAATGTCTCCTTATGGCTTCTCTCTCTCTCTCTCTCACGGTTTATGTACTGGAATTTTTGTTTGTCACCCACAAAGCAAGCGTCACCCAACTTCGAGCAAGCCTTTGTGATTCTGGAGGATATGCTTACTCAACTAAAAATAGAAGTACCACTCGCTGTGGGACTTACAAGTAAAGAAAGTACGCTGCCTTCCCAAATGGTTAAAGCAATCAACTGTACAATGATCCCGCAGCAGAGCCGCGAGTATGGGCCAGCTTCCTCCAAGACAGGATATCTTACTGTTCTCCTTAAAAACCAGAAAGGCAAGTTGTACTGCCCCAGCGCCACGCATCACAATGTCGAAACAACTGTTTCCAGCACTATTGTGAAATAATGTGCAGGATTGCTCAGTCTCTTTCTGCTCTCTTTCTGCTCTTCTCTCTGCTCTCTCTCTCTCTCTCGCACACACACGCACACACGCACGAGAGAGAGCAGAGAGAGAGAGAGAGAGCAGAGAGCAGAGAGATTGCCGCATATATATACGCCTTATGAGTGTCGTGCTGACAGTAAATGTATTGTGTGTTTGGTTTTGTGTCTCCAGGTGGTCTTCCTGCGCGCATTGAGGCGCTGGAAGCAGGCACCGGTCAGCTGGAGAATTCCTATTTTATCATCGCCAAGGCCGACCTGTCCCTATGTAAATGTGTATCTAATGAGAAAGAAGGCACCATCAGCAACGACGTCTCCTCCCAGCCTCAGCCCCAACCACCACAGAAAAAGAAGAAGACAAAGTGAACAAAATGAGAACAGAATAGTTTTTTTTTTGATGATTTGATAGAAGTAATGTAATTGCAAGAATATAGTTTTCTTGTGCACACATGTGGGGGTTACTCACTTTTTGAGAGCTCGTGTGTATGTGTCCCTTTCTAAATGGTCTACTTATCCAACTTACTTCTTGGCCTCTGACTTACAAATGAATTCCCAACCATGGTTGAAAGTAAGCCCTTCTTTAAGGCGGCGTGCCCGTTCTTCTTGCTTGGCACGGGAGAGGAACAAACGCACAAGAGACCATGTGCAAAAGATTGGTTTTTTTAGTGTGTAACTGACTGTGGCTCACCTTTTACAATAAAACAAAGTTGGTCTTGACATTAATAAATGTAAATCTCACTTAAGAAATAGTTAATGTTGTAAATCTTTTCTGTTAATTTACATCTTCAGACTGACAGCACAGCCCCCCCCTTTCTTTTTCCGGTATCACCGAAAGTGAACAGCAAAAATGGAGAGCACGTGCAGGAAAGAAGGACAACATGCTGCGGGGTCAGAGGTTTTTTCTGTCTT
Organism: Acanthamoeba divionensis; assembly: GCA_000826405.1. NCBI lineage: Eukaryota > Discosea > Longamoebia > Acanthamoebidae > Acanthamoeba > Acanthamoeba divionensis. The sequence continues at coordinate 60,384 of CDFI01106352.1, read as the reverse complement.
TCATTTTAAAAATTGTAGCCAACAGGAAAATTCAACCTGTGTATATGTTAGCCAATAAGAAAAACGCGAGCACGCCACCTTAACATTGAGTTATTCTCAGCACCACTCGCCCGAGGTTGGACCTTAAAACAGAATAAAACACAGAAAAACCGCTTTATTTTTTTTTCCATTTATAATGGGTGATTCACTTCCTAGAAAAGGATTTTTCGTCTGGTATCAAGGTCCCGCCTGGTTAATGATAAAAACAATCAGGTCCATTCTGTGGTCCACCTGTAAGACGCCTAAAAATATGTCTACATGTATGGAAAAAGGAAAGAGTTAAAAGGGTCCGAGGATAGTATAAATGATTTTTGAGTGAAAACGATCATATACACGAAATTTGGTATATTCCTGTCCATATCAGTCAAATCTGAAAACTCATTAGGGAAACAGAAGGAATTCTTCCCAGTTGTCTTTTCAAGGACGACAGGTATGGCCGTTTGCAAGAACATGTCTATTCGGAGTTAACAAGATAAGCGTTTTTTAAAAAAATGTTATTCTTTAAAAGTACTATACAGTTACTTTACTTAAATGGGCCTTCTCTTTCCGAGGAAGCCACAGAAGAGGTATTTTTTTAGACGGACAATGTCTCAAAACTCTTGTTACAGTGCAGTGCCATAGACAGACTGTCAATGCCTTCACCCAAAACCAGAAGGCCAGTGTTCTTCATTTTGGCCATCGTTCTCAGTGCCTCGTTGTCCCTCCTTTTCCTTGCTACAAGCAGGGTCAAAGAGGTGCTTGATGATGTAAGACAAACAGTGCGGCGGAGAGAGATTACTGCCACCACCAATGATGGGAGCAACAGACATCTGCTGTTGGTTTTGGACGATAGTTGGGGAGAGGCTCCCAAAGCTCCCCTCCCAGTTTACTCCCAGGCCTCTTTTGTGATAGATGACCTTCTGTTTCTGGTGGGAGGCTTTGCAGAAACTGTCTACCAAACGAGAAGGCAAGTGCAGGTGTGGAACATGAAGCTCAACCAGTGGCTTCCACTTGATACCTTCAAACCGCTTCCAGAGGCGGCAGCAGAGACTCACCAAGCTGTGGCGTCAGGAGATGGATTTCTGTTTTTGGCCACAGGACAGGTGAGCGAAGGATGCAGTGACGACGCAACGACTGATTCATGGGCTCTTCATGTGGCCACTGACACTCTCTTGAGGCTTCCTCAGACGCCTGGGAAGAGGTATGCTGCCAGTGGGACCTACTTCCAAGGTGAATTGCATGTCATCGGAGGAGCGATGGAGGACCGCGAGACTCCATCCTCAAAGCACTGGATGCTGCCTTTGGGTCAAGCCTTGCGTGCTTCACATTGGAATGCTGCTTCACACAGAAGGGATGATCTGGAAAAGCTGCAACAAGAATTAGATAAACTGCAATGGCAGGAGGATACAGAATATCCAGAGAAGATAATCCACTCTGGATCGATTGTGGTTGGTAGCTCGTGGTACAGAGTGTCAGGAGACCGAGCTCATGAAGAATCTTCTGATAGCCATGGGTGCTCCTTGCCCATCAAAGCACCACCAACAAAAGCACTCTACAGGTATGATACTGGAGAGTGTGATGATGCAACGAGTGTCCTTGATAATGTGAAAAGAGGACCATCGAGCTGCAGGCAGTGGATACGCTTGGCAGATTTGCCCATGGGAGTCTCCCATATTGAACCATCCGTTGTTCACTTTGAGGGGTTCTTGGTGGTCGTGGGAGGCAGCCGAGAAGGCAACTATTTGGTTCCATTTGTGCAGGCCTATTCGATCGCCGACGACACTTGGAGCATCATTCATGAATTCAGTGGAGGCAGAAAGTCCATCTCATGTTGGCTACAGAATTGCACCACCATTCCAGTTAATGGAGGAACTAGAAAGCAATGCAGGCTGTTCGCTGCAGCAGGTGAACCAGGCTACCCAAAAACCCTTTTAGCCAAGCCTCCAAGCACAGACAGAGTGGCCCATGCAAGGCTTCGTCTGGTGGATATAGGATGGCCAGAGGTGATGGTGCCCGGAAGAAATAGTCACCTGCTGCCTGTCTTCAGCCAACTCTCACCTGAGTATCTACCAACAGCGAAGCTTCGGAAACATCACAATGGTGTACTGAAGTATGCCCTCAAAGAAATGGAACCATTCAAGAGGGAAGAAATTGCTGCAGAGAAGCTGATAGATTTGCGAAGGGTAGGCTTGCCAGTGAAAGTTTCCAGTAGCAAGTTGAATGCTGGATCTAGTGCTGTGATTCACTCAACAACGATCAATATTAAGGGTGCTGATGAGCTGATGGAGGTAGCAATATTGTACACTCTCAGTGGCAAAGCCAGCATCACCCCAGTTGCGGACAGTGAGTCACCCACATTAGAACCAGGGAGAGTTGCCTTTGTGGACATGCGGCAGAAGAGACAAGTCACTGCTGAAACCAATTTTATGGCTCTTCAGGTTACTGTGACACTGCCGAAAAGCGAGGGACATCATCAGTTAAAGCTTGAAAAGGAGATCAGCTCAATACGCAATGCCTTCAAGCCACTGAGAACTGATCCTGCCATGAGAGATCTTCTTCAGGGCAACGTTATTCCCTCGGTAGAGGGCTTCTTTCACGTGGAAATGGATGGATCACCAAGAACCGCCCTTCAGAAGAGAAAGAAGTTGACTAAGAAGGGAAATGACAGATGGAGTTTAGTGTTTGGAATTGGTGGTCAGCTGGATCTGAGTTGGAATGACTCCAAAGTCTCCCAGACATCGGTGAGTGCTGGAGAGCTTGTCATCATTCCCAATGCCCTTGAATCTCTTTCTTGGTCAAAACAACAACCAAGTGTGGGGCCTTGGGCAGTTCTTGCCATGGAATTGTCCCCAAACCTGCACAAATGAGTGTTGTACCCACGGACATTGCCATACTTTTATTTATTGTGTAAGAATATTTTAAACTGAGATATTGAAATATTCTCACACATAAAACAAACTCAGATATATGTCTCACTTCTAGTTTGCTAGCTCTTAGCTATTGTTTTTTGAGCCATTCAAGCACATCAGGGTTTTCAGTAATCCTGAGGCACTGCTTCTTGTCCCAGGGACAGCCTTGGCTTCTTGTCCTTTGAATCAATGAAAGCAACAAGAAAAGAAGGATTCATCAGAGTGTTCATCATCTTTATCGTTGACTCGCTTCATTTTCCACTCTCCTCCTTCTTTATCCCAGTTTAACCGCCTTTCAGCTTTTGCTGCCAGTCTTTGCCATTGGAAGATGTCATTGCTCAATTCGGCTTGTGCTTCCCACCAGACTCTAGGTATATCTAGACGTTGAAAGAAATGTCTAGAATTGTCTAGACATGAAAATATTGCTTCAAATGTACCTCCTACTACAGAGAAAAAATGGTGAGGGTGAGTAGCAGAATGCTTGGTTGAGGACACAAGAAAGGAAGGAGATAGAGAGGGCAAGGAAAAGATGTCAATGTCAAATTTCATAAAAGATATATTATTATTGTAGAGGAGATCTTGATACGCAAGGATTTATGTTTGCATACTCAATATAAGGATATGGAGGCTTTTGTTTGTACATGAAACACCATCATCATTGCAATGATCTTGCCTGGCCCATCATCAAGCATAGTTGGCTGAAATTCTTCTCTTGGCGATCCTCTTGGCGACTGAGGGCATCTTCTTTGGCGAGCTCAGAGATTTCCTTCTCTTTGCAATTCTTGGTTTGGTTGCTTTGGGAGAGGCCACCCCTGTAGTCTCTTGACTATTGCATGCCTTGTTGACGCCCAAAGTTGATGGTTGTGCTAAATCACTGGAAAAGGAAGAATTGTTGTAAGCATGCTGAAATCCTCAGAAGAAAAAGTGTGTCAGTGGATTGTTTTTGTCCATGGGAGTAGTTTACCTGGCCAGCGTTGAGGCTGCTTTGGTGAGGTAGCATTGTCTGCACACAGCAATGTACTTGTCAGCTCCACCGATCACCTCCACTGCTGTCTCACTCCCCAATCTCTGTGTGAAACTTAGGATTGGGAATAGGGATACAAATAGAACGCCAGTTAGCCCGGTGATGAGTTTTTGCAAAATGAAACAATGTAAAACCAAGAGAGCTCTAGATCATCACCTTGCATCTCTGGAGCATGACACGCAAACTGCACTGAGCTTCGTCACTGACTCGGCCAAAGGTATCAGCTCAAGAACAGTGCCAAAGGGCTGCCAAGGAAACAAAGTTAGAACGCAATTCTCTGTGCGCCTCTATGATATGGCTGTTTCATTTAAAGCATTCTAACCTTTCTCTGGAAGGTGCCATCAAGGGCTGCCACGATGACAGTCTTTCCCAGATTAGCCATCAACTCGCAGAAGGAGACTATGTCTGCAAACTGAAAACAAGATTAAAAGTGCTTCCTTCACTCAGCTCTCTGTAGATAGGTGGAATATTTACTTACAAATTGACCTTCATCAATTCCAATACAGTCATACAGCGCTGCTTGGTTCTTCACTTCGCTCAGTTGAGTACACGCTGTGGCCGCAATCATTTGCCTTGGATGAATGGACAGTCAGAAGGAGCTTCAAGATTTTGCTTTTGGGGGGAGTTGCACTGAGGGGGTACCTGTCGTGGGTAGACATGCTGTCGTCGCTGTATCGAGTGTCGTTTTTGTATTTAATCACAAAACACTTTTGATTGGCAATGGTGTGTCTCCTAATCCTTCGGAGCAGCTCCGTGGACTTGCCACTGAACATTGGCCCCAAGATAACTTCGATTCTGCCATGGATCTTGTCGTTCATGTTGAAATATTGTAAGAAATAAGATAATGCAAGGGAATGAAGGACAAACCAAGTTGACCAGATAACGGCTAGTTTGGCGCTTTTTTTGTCAACGGTCACTCTTCTACATCTTTCTAGAATGGTCCGCATCAATGTCGACACCAACAGACCCCATAACTCCGGTGAAGAAGCAAACTTTATATCTACACTATTTTGAGTCCCATGGTCAACTGGTTCCATTTTGGAAATGCAGAAATACGTTGGGACATTTAATAACAACAAAATGTGCATGCAAAAGTTGCCAAATATTGACAGCAATACATCAGAGACCTTTTCTGTTTCTTGCATTCACTCAACTTTCAATGTTTAATATCCTCCCGAAACCTCAATGATCTGGGCAGTTACACAACTGGATTGAGGACCCACCAGGTAGGCCACAACTTGAGCAACTTCCTCAGTCGTACCCAGACGGCCCAGTGGCGTTTGCTGCCTAACCTGCTCTCTGGCCTCAGGTGACATAGCATTGGTCATGTCTGTGAGGATTACTCCAGGAGAAACTGAGTTGACTCGGATACCCTTAGGGCCCAATTCCTTAGCGGCAGTCTTAGTCAGGATATCCACAGCAGCCTTTGAGCTGGAATATACCCCAAAGCCCTATTTGGTAAATGGTCAATAAGAGACTGAGAGACACCACCGTATACGAGTACGAGTATGAGATTTTGCTACACGTACAGGGAACGCTAAACGGGGAGCAATGCTAGAGATGTTAATAATAGATCCTCCTGGCTTAAGTACTTTTGCTGCAGCCTGAATTCCCCACAAGGTGCCCTTGTAATTCACTGCAAAGAGGCGGTCAATTTGCTCCTCCTGCTGGTGCTCTAGGAGGGCTGGCGCATTGATGAGAGCAGAATTGTTGACGAAGATGTCCACACCACCCCATCTCTGGACTGCAGCATCAACCAGGCCGTGCACACCTTCCCTATTGGCGACATCTGCTTGAAAGGCGAAGGCATCTCCTCCTGCTTTCTTGATCTCTTTAACCACTTCATTGGCTGCATCGGCCCCCTATATCATGAGTGAGTTAGCCATTGTCTTGCACAGGATTGATATCAAATGCCAATACTTTAACATAGTTGACTGCAACTCGGGCACCGTCAGCTGCCAGCTGTTTGGCGATGGCAGCTCCAATTCCTCGAGAGCTACCAGTGACGACAGCCACTTTTCCTGCAAGGGGGGAGCTATTTGATGATACTGAAGCAGACATTGTTGCGATTGTGGTTTTGCAAGTGGCAAGAAGATTGTATGTAGTTGTAAGAGCTGGGCTTTGTGAGCGAATATTTATATTGGAGAGTATGTTTGCCTCCCTTAGTAGAACGAGTTGACACCCATCAATCGGCGTTTACACAACCAATACTTTTTTCTGCATTTTTATCATATTTCATATTCCAGTGCCTTATTCAATTCTTCACTCATGCAGAAACATAGGGACTGTTGCAAGATGAATTGAAGCAGTGCAGTTGATGAAAGTACTATTTGAGAGGACATATAAGGGAGATTGGGGAAGGATTTGCTCTTTCTTTCTTGGTGGTGCCTGGCTTTCTTTCTTGGCTGAGTTTTCTTCTTGCTCTGTCTTGTCTTGATCCTCTTCATTCTGTGGGATGTTAATTTCTAGCAGCTCTACAATCTTGCATTGAGCTGTTCATTAACTTGAGCATGGTCTAATATCATTAGAACTGTTGCTTAAAATGAATGATTTGTCCTTTTCCTCTCAATTTAGCTTTTGCAGAGTTCACTGATAATTTTATTGAAGTGGTTCTATCTTAAACATTGTTGTTAGTTTTTGGTTTTGGAATACATTGAAGAACTCTGCTGATATGAACAGCATAGCATTGTGGCTTGAAACAATGTGGTATTATTTATCTTGTCTATGTATCTTCTTGCCTCATTGTTAATAGTCCACCATGGTAATTCTTGTCTAGACAATATGTAATATCATCCTTGTCTCCTTTTAAAATGCATCTTGATGTAAGTGAAGACTTAATAACATAGCAACAACAATGTACATGTGATATTAAAAGCCTTAGACAGTCACTAGATTGCATTTAAGTATATTCAACATCTTTTATTACTCATCTTTGGTGAATTCTTCAGCTGATACCCTTAAGGGATAAACACTATTGGGTGGACACCATATCAAGGCCACAACAATTACAATATTTGTTTCTCTTTGGGACTAGAGAGGTATGCATAAGTCCAAATAATGTGTGAGCTCTCTCTGCATTGCCATCAATATAACAATCAATAACATTTTTAACACCTGATGTTTGGCTGCAATGTAGATATATTATGATGTTTGTGAACAAACAAACGAACACAACACACCAAGGGGGTCAGTCTTTGGTTTTTTTCAGGTTTTGAATTTGTAAGAGCTGGTCCTTAGAGAGGCCCTGTCCACCAATGCCAAAGGGAGCCTTCTTTCCCGTTCCATAGCTAACTGACGCCATACCTCGAGGAGAAGAACTTCCTGCTGCTGCCAGTGGTGGTGGTTCCTTGGTGCTGCCTTCTTTTTCTCCGTCGTGTGAGCTTTGTTTCCTTTTCTAAAAGATTTTGCTGAAGATGGAGCTTGGTTGGTTGGTTGCAGGACGGTCGTTTCTTGTTGAGCTTGATGTTGTTTGTTGAATGAGTGTGTTTAGGAAGCAGAAACCGAGTTTCTTGTTGCAACAACAACAACAACAACATATATTTAGATTGTTCTTACCTCAACTCCTCAGAGTGTTGCAGTTGGAAGATCATTAAGCCAGTGTCATAGAGAGGCCTTTGCTTGTGGTGGTGTCTGCTGGGCAGTGTCCTGCCAGTGCGGAGAGGCCTCGCTTTAATTTTGGCCTCTGCCAATGGCCGACTAGTCCTGCTCTTGCTTTGTTGTTCTCTCTCTTCCCCTATGGTCTCGTCCACTTCTTCGTTTCCTATTCCTTTGTCGTTGCTCGCTTCGTTATCTACTTCTTCTTCTTCTTTATCCTGCTGCTTCTCTTCCTTCTCTATTCTCTTAACTTCTGCTTCCTGTTCAAAATCTCTAAACTTTTGCTTATTAACATCTTCGTCGTAGCCATCTTCTTCTTCTTCTTCTTCAATATACAGCTCTTCCTGCTTTAGCAATTCCGCAGATTCGCCTTGTTCAATTTGTTTCTCTTCATGCAAAACACCGTTGTTCGCTTTCGGCACCTCATCCGCTATTTCTCTCTGGATCTGTGGCTGTACGACATGAGCTCTTTCCTGTTCATCTCTTGTCACAATATGTTGATCTGTGGAGGCCATCTCGTTAACTGCGGTTCCTTCACCATCTGAAGCCTCAGACTCGACCGCTTCTTCAATACTGTGTTGTGCGGTCATTATAAAACTGTTTCTTGCCTTTGTTTGTTCAATAACTGCTTTCTGTTCTTCATCTGCCATTTTCTCTTCACGTTCTCTCTTTATATCTGCAGTCGTCTGTTCGCCCTCTTGTACACTTATTTTGCTTTCATGATGTTCTTCTTCATTCTTTTCGCTTTGCTCTTCACTAGCAACAAGTTTCTTCATTAGATTGGCCAGCACAAGCTTAGCATCCTCCTTCTGTCTTTGCTTTACTTGTTCATCAACAATGATATTCCTCATCTTGAGTTCCTCTATCTTTGGTCTCTTGGCCAGAAGCTGCTGCAGCCTTTTGTTTCCAAACAATGGGTTCTGTTTCTTCATCTCTCCTCTTGCTTGTTCTGGTTTTGCCTCTTCTTCTTCTTCTGCATCTTTTTCTTTCATTGTTGTTACAATGCGCTCGCTAATGTCCTTAGCCACTTGATGTTCCTCTCTTTCTTTCTCTTCTCTCTTACTTCCTTCTGTTGTCTTGAGATCAGATCTCATCTGTTGTTCTTGATGTTGATGTTCTATTACATCTTGAGACTTTCTATCCATATGCCGCTGTCTTGCATCCATTTCTTCCACCACTGCCACCCTTCCTTTTTCTTTGAACTTCTCCTTCTCTAATTTCCTCTCTAATCTCTCCTCTTCAGTAAGTTCAATCTTTTCAAATGTTAACTCGGCATCTTGCCCCTTGTGTTGTTTTAATCCTTCTTCTTCCTCCTCCTCCTCCTCCTCCTCTTCTTTTCCAGCCTCATGCTCCCATCCATCTTCCACAATCTCTGGTTGTCGGTGGTGAATGCACAAACGGTAGAGAAGGAAAGGCCATTTCCTGGCGATGAGGAGCCGACTGAGAATCTTGGGCAACGGCACGAGAAAGTGATGGAGAACATCCACAAATGCTGTCACAATAAGAATCAGTAGGCCAGCATTCAGCAGCGTGGCCCCATGCTCCAACATCTGGCTCATTTCAGGGTTATTCCATGTGTAATCTTGGAGCACGGCGAACAGCCTCAGGCAGTAGTACCCCAAGATGACATAGAATGCAATAATCGTCAAACATTTCGTTTCGCTGTTCTTCACCCTCCAACATATGCCTCCCAATTCACAAAGGATTAATGCCTGGCGCTGTCTTACCATGTCCTGAAGCTTCTTCTGCTTCTTCTGCGGCGTGCTGGTTGCTCCTATTGTCACGAAATGGCTGTACATCTTCAGCTCGTGTAGTGACATTCCATCACCACCCCCATAATGCTGTGCCTTGGCGTTCCCAAAAATCTGAGCAAGCTTCTTCACTTTGGCATCATTCAAATTGGTTGTCCGTTTGTTGATCCCAAATCTGTTCAAGTATCTTTTCATGTCATCGACATTGGCGAGATTTAAGTCACCATCAAGGCCATCCAGCACCATGCTTGGTGTAATGAGACAAAGGTTGATGGAATCGTGAGTGCTTCAACGGGGGGGGGGTCGTTTTGGCGGGAGAAGAGGAAGAAAGGGGTCACCCCGTTTGTGCTTTCTGGGTTGATGATGAGGAAGAGATCTCGATTAGTGCTACAGCACAGTTCGTACCTGAACGCATTATCAAGAACATCAGCAGCATTTAACTAGTCCCTTGTAGCCCCCCCCCCAAAAAAAAAACACTTTGTGCTCGGTTCGACACAATGCAGCATTCGATGTGTTCTCCTTGCTCGTTGCAATCTCTCTGCTCTCCGTCATCATCTCTGGGGGCCAAGAAAAGAAAGACCGCAATCTCTTCTCTCTGCTGATAACACAAAAGAGCTAATATGTTTATTGTTTGTTTGGTTGGGTAATGAATTTGATCTCTCCTCTCTCTCTCTCTCTATGGCACCCACACACAGCTGAGCCACGGAAAGGCCATTTCTCTTTTCTTCTTCTTCTTCTCTGGATAACAACTTGTGAAGCTTCTTCTTCTTCTCTTCTTCTTCTTCTTCTTCTTCTTCTCTCTCTCACTGTTTCTCGTATTATACGAGTCTGCTCTCTCATCTCTCTCTCCCCTCTCTCATCTTCATACATCGTTGTCCGTATCACTTGTTTTCAACGCTTCTGCTGTCGCTCTCGACTTCACGCCCTTCCTCATGGTTCTCATTTTCACTGGCACTGCTGTACGACAACGTTGTCGTCGTCGTCGTCGTCGTGCTTGCTTGAGCTGCTTGTGCTTGTTGCTGCTGCTGCTGAGTTTCAGGTGATGTTGACGCTGTCATTCTTGTTCTCGGGCTCTGAGGTTCTTCATAACTTTCATTACCATCCTCGCCGCTCTGCTGCAAGCTTTCACCTAACGGGTCTGTTGCACCGTACGAATGGTGGGGCGCATCTGATGAAGATGAAAAGGATGCATAGTTGTGTCCATTCTTGGTCATCCTTCTCTTGGCTCTCAAAATTTTCCTCTTGACAGGCATCTGGCAAACATTCCTTCTGTTGGGCGTGATGGTCATCACGTCCAAGGGATTGAGCTGCTCCAGCCTCTCCAACAGACAGTCCAAACCATACTTCAACTTGAAATCAACCTCTTCTTGGTATATAGGTAATAGCTGATAGAAGTACACATCATCTTTGCTGCCACCCAGACCCCAGGGCCCTTTGTCCTCCTTTTGAGCATTGCTCTCTGGTGCTGCCTTCTTCTGGCTGTTGTTGCTGCTGCTGCTGTTTTGCTTGACATGTTCACCTGCACCACTCTCATTTGTTGCTTGCTCTTTGCTCTGCCCTCCCCCTTCATTCTTGGATTTAATTTGAGAGTTGGCTTGCGTACCGTTCTCTTCTGCTTTGTATGGCTTTGTTTCTCCTCCTTTCTTTTCTACTCCATTTTCATGCACCCCAACTGCAGCTTCCTTACTTCCACCTGGAGTTCCCTCATCATTATCATCCTCATTCTGTTCGCCTCTATCTTCTCCTGTCTTAGAGCCCTCCTCTCTCTGTTCTCTTCCCTCCTCTTTCCCTTCCCCTGTTGTGTTCTCTGGCTTCTTTCCGCTCTCTCCTTCAGTTTTCTTTTTTCTTCTTGCTCCCCTTCTCCTTCTCGATTTCTTCTTCTCTTCCGTTCCAGCTTCTCCATTTTCAGCTCTTGTTTCTTGTTGTGGTTGTCCCTCTCTTACATCGTGGCTCTGTTCTCGGCTTGTTGCTTGCGGCTCTGATATTGTTTCCCCATTAGCCTTGGGTTCTTCTACTTTCTTGTTGTGTTCTGTTTTATCCTTTTTCCTGGATCGTTTTTTCTTTTTCTTGTTAGGCTTTTTGGCTGGCATGATATGGAACTCCTCTGGCAACAAAGCGGGCACCATGACCAGCATAGAATTCATTGCTGTGTTACTACAATATGGTCGAGAAGGATTATCCTGTTGAAACAAAAAAACAATGGCCTCAATAACTAACTGTGTGGTGAGTGACAGATGAAAAGCAACCCGTATGGGTGGTTTTGATGAGGAATCGTACGGGTGATGGAGGTATGTCGTCGTTGACAAGCTCGTTGGCTACGGTGTGGCCAAGGGAGATGAATGTGTTGTGGATGGCGGGAAAGAGTGCATGGCGCTTGAGCTGTCGCACAGGCCAGAACCACTGCTCGCTCTTCCGAAAGGCCTCCAGAGAGACTTCCCATGTCTTTGGTAAGCATATCACCAGCTCGATCAAACTATTAATCAACAAAACAAAGAAATATCCAGAGGGGGGGGGATGGGGATGAGCACAACTGTTTGCATGGACAGAAACAATCACAAAGAGTAGTTAACTGCTGTTCCAATCCCGATGAATGTTGGGATGGTGTCTTGTAACACAGGTTAGTTGTCCAGAGAAGCACTAGTGTGATAGAATCTCTCGCCCTCTCGTAACAAATCAAAGGGATGCAATTGCAAAAGCGAGTCTAAAGCACAACCTCCGAGACTCTGGGTAATCTCTTTTCCCACATCAATTTATGTTGAGTTCACATAAAGACGAATCTACACTCCTCACTAATTTTGTCATTCTTCACTTAACATTGGCTCCCCCCCCCCTCAATTTTCTCTATGTATGTTCATTTTTGAGCCATATTCTCTTAGAAGAAAGAAGAGGAAAGGTACCTTGGAGCATGCTTTGCGAGAGGATGAACATTCATGTGCATTTCTGAGAGCCCTCTGGTAACCAGCACGTAGAATGGCCGCTCGTCAGTTGGCGGAACGACCAGCACGTCTACCGTCAACCCGTGGCATGGCTGTCTCTCAGAGATGAATAGCTCTATCTTGGTGCCCAGAGTTCTTTCAACATGCTCGGCAATGCGGTTTCTATGTTCAACATTTCGGGTGGCAGGTCCCTTCGCCGCTTTCTGCTTCCAAGCGCTCGATACGCCCTCATGCGTGATGATTACTGGGATATGGTCCAGATCACCACCATCCATGTCTAAGAGATGCTCTCTATCTGTGGGCTTTCGTTTCTTCAGTTCCTTCAGATCTTCTCCCCAGCTGAAAAGAAAAGAAAGAAAAAAAAAGAAAATGGTTTCTTTATTTGTTTGTTTATTATTCTTTTTTTTTTGATTTATTCTTTTTTTTCTTTCTTGGGCTTTCTTTGCTTACGTGCCGTCTGCTAAAATTATTTTTAATTTTTCTGTGTGCGGAGATACGGAAATTTGCTAACCAATAAAAAATCATAAATTAAAATGTAGGCCAATATAAAATCTTAAGGTTAATTTAATACAATTAGGGGTAACCCTAGTGACCAAAAATTGAACATTACCATCTATGAAATTCAATCGTGGTGCGGATAAATAACCAACCAATCATATTTCAAACGGAAAATTCTAGTAAAATCGTCGATTATTATCCAATAGTTCTATTCCTCCAGGGTTTGATGACACACCAGAAGGAGCATGCACCAGTCGTTCATTTGAAGTTGGCATTGAAGAAGACTTCAACCATTGTTCTTCAAGAGAAGAGGATCTTGGGCAGGCCCACCATTTTTGTTGTTTTGTTGTTGTTTTTTTAAAAGGCCTGTTTTACTATTCTTGTTCTTGGCTTCTTTCTTTGCTAGCCTTTTTGCTTTTCACCTTCTGGTTCTTTTGCCCAAGACAAGTGTTTCTGCCTCCGTGACTGAGGAAGAGAGAGAAGGCTTGACGCTTTCTGCACTCGAGGTCGGCGCGCTGCCATAAATTTCCCTCAACTTGGCCATGTTCGCCATATGTTGGGCACTGTGCAGCATTAGAGTTGTGTGTGTGTGAGAGAGAGAGAGAGAGAGCAGAAAGCAGAAAGCGTTAGTGTTTATAAACACGAGGGAGAGGCTAAGTTGTGAGAAAACTTACCTCGCTTGTGTTTTGCGTGCAGGTGCTGACGAGCTGCAGAGAAAGAGAGAGAGAGAGAGAGAGAGAAGGGGAGATATATGGTTAGCTTTGGCGCTGACCGTAGTCTAGTGAGGAGAGTATACCTTGCTCGAGGAGACCTCGACCTGGTTCTGGGGCGTTTTCTGTCCCTTTCCCTACTCTCACGCTCTCGCCCCCTCTCCCTTTCTCTGCTACTCGAACGTGCGTGCCCGTGTCTATCTCTATCTCTGCTCCTATCGCTACCTCTGTTCCTATCCCTGTCCCTGCTGTCTCTGTCTGCGTCTCGATCTCTACTATCTCTGCCTTTCCTTTCTCTACTCCCGCTTCGACTGTCTCGTCCGTCTCTGTCTCTGCCCCTTTCTCTCCTGTCTCGTTCTCGACTTCTTGCAAGCTCATCTGTCCTATTCCCATCACCACGCCTTCTTTGCCCTTCATTCCCATATGAATTGTCTATTTCACCCTCCTCCTCTTCGCCGTTCTCATATGTATTTCTCTTTTCTTCTTTATCGTGTTCTCTCGGCCCGAATCCGTATTCCTGCAATTTTTGTTTTATTTCTCTTTGCACTGGCACAGGAATTCTGGGTAGGTACTGGTCAAAGAACCGCGGTTCCGTTAATAAATCTTGTACAAAACTGCCCATTTTCCTGTTACACGAAGACGTTTACAATGAGAAAGTAAGCACCAGGTTCTATTCATACGCATGATAGCAAAAGCTCACAAGGAAAACTTACACAGGATTGCCTTTGTTAGGGGCTCCCTTTATTGTAAATTCCTCTTCGTCATCGAGATAAAGAGAAAACCATTCCCAAAGATTTTTTGGATTGCCAACTAACCGCAAATACAAAAAGCCTATTCCACGGATATACCTGAGAAAAACAATTTCAAACAAAACTTAGGAAAGGAAACACCACGGTGCCAACTCGCATGACTGTCGTCTAAAGAGAGAGGCATACTTACGGTGAGTCGGGGTGTTTCAGCATTCCAGTGAGCTGTTTTTTTGTCAGCCTCAGCGTATAGCATTTGTACAAGAGGCACCAGGCAGTGGATGGAGTCTTGCCCGCACCAGGTACCCAGGGTTCTGCAGCCGTCGAAGAATGAAAGGGGAAAAACAAAACAACACATTGCCGTGGCTGGTAAGAAGCCACATAAAAGTATTGGGGGAGGTCCATGAGGAACAAAGAATATTTAAAAAAAGGTTACCCCTCACAAATTGGAGTACAGACCTAGATGTTCAACACTGTAATAGATTGTATCCAATATTTCATGGTAAGTCTTCAAGCGACTGGCAGTGTAAGAGAAGGGAAAGAAGGTTAACTATATTCGTTTGTCACAGCCTGTAAGGCCGTAAAAACTTCAGCGTGTGACGTTAATGAGAGGCGTGGACGTACTATAAGTCTTTAAAATAGCCTGAAGAACGAATGTTGTGGAGCAGTACCTCCTGAAGATTCATCGTGTCTTGATTTCCCCAAATTTCCAGTATATTGGCCGGGTTGGGCTCTTTCTTCGGTAATTCTTTTCTCTGCTTCTTCTCCTCTGGGTCCACAATGACAATTGAAGGCAAGCCGCTTATCGTAACAGGTTGAAGGCCTGGAATGTGGCCTGGAGGCATGCCGTATGGTTGGGAATGCATAAGCGGCATTCCAGGCATGTATTCCATACCATGTTGGGCTTGGTGGGGATAGGACATCCCCATGTACATGTCGTAATTAGGCGGCACTCCCCCCTGCATTTGGTGTGTATGTTGTAAGCGGACAGCGTAACACTCACAAAGTGCCGCTAAACCTCTGAACCTTAATTTTTTTCACTCGTTTCGTTTGCCGTTTACCTAACGGACATTCAGAAAATGCAATCAAAATTCAAAAGCAAAAAAATTGTTTTTTCAGTTCAGCAATCAAGATTCAAATGCAAAAATCTAAGAGAGGATCTTGTAATTCCAAGAGAAGAGACGCAAGATTCGGATATTTCCGTGTTATTCTAGAAGAGCCTTGAAAAATGTTGAGGCCTCACTATTTTTAGTATTTACAATTGTATTTATGTACAGTTTTTTACATGTGACACATCACAGGAAATAAAGAGATGATGATAAGGTGGCTATGGACAGTTAGTTAGTTATTTTGTGGCCTTCTCATCTTCTGACGGGCAAGAGACAGGTCGGCAGCAGATAACCCTTGGCCGCCAATGGCCAGACGGCCGACACCCCCAGCAGGAGGTACCATGGGCAGCGCAGCGCCTCTTGGGCTGAGTATGGAGGCGCCTTCCTCATTTCTGGGACCATCTTGCTGGAACATCTGCGCAGGTGGAACCTCTTTGATGCCCTCGTGGATCTTTGCTTCCTGACTGCATGTGCCAAATAGATTATTTCAGCAATCCAGTACTACCAAGGTGCAAAAATTCACATATATGTCTATGTCTTTGCGAAGGGGTTTAGTTTACCTTAAGATAAGCTCTTCAGATTGCTGAAGCTGATTTATCAAGGAAGAGTTGGGATCAAAGACTGGTCGTGCCCTATGGAAATGTCTGCTTGGTCTTGCTCTTGGCTTTGGTCGTGGCCTCTCTTTGGTCAAGTTGCACAAGCTTGGCTGGGCGCTTTCCACCTGGAAGAATCGTACTCTTTTCTCAACAGGCTGCTGGTCTTCAGGTTCTTGCCATGTTTGGCTGTTATTGTTTGATCTCTCCTGGTTGGGGGCTTCTTCATCGTCTTCGTCAATCAACACATTTTCGTTTTCTATGCGAAGTATGGCCGGATTTGGGGGTGCAGTGGGATAACTAAACAAGCTCTCAGGCAGATACTGGCGCAAAGCAACTGGAGTAAATGTGTCCAACACGAAACTTAACAATGCTCTAAACATCTTTGGAATGTAGAATGGTTAGAGAGCGGACAGCAACAACAAAGTATCTTTAATCAATCAAGCGTTCTGTCTGACTCAGAAGGGCAAATTTATGTGCAGGTTCGGGGGGGAGTGGGCTTGGTGTTCTGTGCAACAGTCACAGGGTCAACGGCTAATTGTTAACTTCCGATTGGATAATAATTATCCCTTTGAATTTCCATTGGTTTAATATTTATCCCTTTGATTTTGGAGTGGAAGACCAAAATTGTACTCATCAAATATACAGAGAGTATTAGAATATTCATAGTAATCCCAGCCCCCAATTCCCAGGCTATCTGATATGAGTTCATGCAATTTTCTTACAAATAGTCTAAACGATTTTCTTTGGACGACCAGCAGTCAACTAGCCCTCCTGTGCTGAGTTTTGCCCTTCACAGCAATAAACCTCAAAAATCTATTTGGCTGGCATGACCTTTGGTTAAATTTTACATCTTAATGCCACTTTGGAGTGCCAACTCACCATTTGTTGTATAATTATAACAATTAAAATAATAGAACGTCAATTCAATAGTAAGTTTTACAAACAAGTTAAAAATTTAAGCTTGATCTTGATAAAATCTTGTCTTAAGAACCAATGGTGATCTAAAGGATGGGTCCAGGATTTTATAAGTGTAAGTTAGAGTTAGAACAAACTGAAGGGGCAAGCTTTTGTTAATATTAAAAGTTAAGTGAGAGCTTGTAAAAGTCTGCCAGTGGCTTAACAGCACATATGATGGACTTTTATTAAACTCAATCTCAAAAAAAGTAAGAAGTGACTACAACATACAAAGGTAAATGAGAGCTCATTTATTAATGTACAACAACAAGTAACATGTGAATGTTTGGTGAGGCTACTCTTCCACCTCTTTGTTATCGGTCTCGCTGTATCCTTCAAAGTGTTGCTGGCTAACGAGTGCAGACTTCCTTCTCGCAGCTCTGTCCCTGACTCTCTCCCTCTTGATCGTGTAGGGTCCTTTCTTCATTCCCTTCAACAGAGCTTCACCTTTATAGGAAACAGGAAACTGGGCTGGATCCTTCACTCCTTCCTGGCCTCTTATAATTCCATCCTCATTGCTCTGCTCTTCTTGTGTCTCTTCACCAGTTGATGCCTCATCTTCTATTTCGTGTGGTTCCTCTTCTTTTCTAGCTTCACTTTTTGACCTTTCCTGTAAGTTCAAGTTTTCTGTTCTCAACCTTTCATTCTCTTTCTCCAGCCACAGCCATTCTTGTCTCATCTCCTCTAAAGGTGTGGATATCTCCAGCTTTTCAGCTTTAAGTTGTTCTATGTCCTGGGCCAGTTCAGATTGGGTTTTCGCCATCTCTTCACACATTCTGTCTCTTTCCTGTTCAAGCCACAGCCATTCACTCCTCTTCGCTTCATTTTCAGCATCCAAGGTTCGTGCCTCACTTCTCATCACTTCTATCTCTTTCATGAGGTCGTCCCTCTCCCTCTTTAGTATCTTTATCACTTGCTCTTCTTTTCTTTTGTCTGTCTGAATCTTCTCTATGCCGCTGCCGTTTCTGTAAAGCCTCCTCTCGTCCTCGCTCCCTGTTAAGAAAAGAAAAAGGTACATGGAACTGAGCACAAGAGGAATTTGCCAAACATAACATATCTTAAGTGCAGGTGTGACTACCTGCCCTTTTGGAACGAGGACTTAGAAGTTCTGAGGAAGTGTTGTTGGAAGTTCGTCTCCTCTCCTTGTTGTTGCTTTGTATTCCGCTCCCACTGCCGCTCCTTCTATCCCTGCTGCTATCTTCTTCTTTGTTTTCTCTGCGGTCTTCCCTATCCTTTTCCTTATCTTTATCTCTGTCCTTGTCTCTATCTCTTTCCTTTTCCTTCTTGTCATCCCTCTCTCGATCTCTATACCTTTCATTTTTCTCTTCCTTGTCTCTTTCTCTGTCCCTGTCCCTCTCACCTTCTCTCCTATCATCTTTTTCCCTCTCTCTATATCTCTCTGATCTTTCCTTCTCTCTCTGCCCCCCTTCTCTTTTGCTTTCTTTTTCGTCTCTCTCTCTTACTGTTCTCTCTTTTTCTCTCTTCCTTTCTTTGTCTTTGTCTTTGTCTCTATCTCTATCCCTATCTCTATCCCTCTCTCTATCTCTATCCCTATCCCTCTCTCTTTCCTTGTCTCTCTCCCTGGTTCTGTCTCTGTCTCTGTCTCTATCATCTCTTCTTCTTTCTTTATTCCTGTCCCTATCTTCGCTTTTTCTTTTTTCTTCTGTATTAGTCCTATCTCCATCTCCCGTTTCTCTTTCTGAATCGTTATCTTTGTCTTTGTCGCCCTTGGAATCTCTGAGAATCTTTCTGAGGCTGTCTTCCCTCATTACTCTTCCTATATCTTCTACTGAAGAGCTGGGGGATGTTGCCATAGACGAGGAAGGAGAAGAGGGAGGAGACTCCTGAGCACTGCTATCCCCATTTTCATGAGCACTTGCTTTGCCAAAAGGAATTATCTGGGGAAATTTTTCCAAGCATCTTCTCTCATCATCAGTGGCAAGCAGGGTATCTCTAAGTCTTTGATGGTCCCAGTCACACATGGCCTCATCTGAGACGGACATGACCTTTGGGAATATGAGCTCATAGTCATCCAAGAAAGTCTCAACAATTCCTCTCTGAGTGGCCATGCGCATGAAGTCATCCTAACACACAATATGAATGAATGAGATCAAGAATTTGGGGCCAGATGGAAGCCTGCAATCTACCTTTGTTTCGACTTTGCGTCTCAGGATAGTGGGAGCAAACACTACTCCCAAGTTCAAGCTGTGCATTTTGTTCACCTCGCTGTTCAACGTCACCAGCTTCAGGTAAGTCATTAGGTAGTGCAATGTAGCAATATTGCAGGAAGGTAGCTCACGAATAAGATCTGTAAGCTTCTTCCTACGGTCCTCCAAGTCATTCAGCTCTGAAGGACAGAAATAACAATAAAAAACTAACATTTGAGGTGTCTTTGTACATCATGACACTGACCTCCTGTGTCCATCCACCTATCATACATGCTGAATGTCAGTAATGGTTCTGGCAGCTCTCTGAAAAACTGCTTCAGTGTGGCGGCCACGGCGTGGGGGTTTATCTCACTTTGGAGAGGAATTCCTATTCCCACAATGTTGTGTTATATTCGGTGGACACAGCATACAA
Source organism: Acanthamoeba divionensis (assembly GCA_000826405.1). Classification (NCBI taxonomy): domain Eukaryota; phylum Discosea; order Longamoebia; family Acanthamoebidae; genus Acanthamoeba; species Acanthamoeba divionensis. The sequence continues at coordinate 40,959 of CDFI01106352.1, read as the reverse complement.
GTAATAGAATGAAGGGTACCTTGCTCAAAACCCATCTTCAAGTCATTGACCTCACTGAAAGGAACTGATATCCTAAAAATGCCCTCAAGTTCCAAAGCTATGAAATGAATTTAGCAGATGTGTGGTTGAAGTGAGAGCCAGAAAGGGTCTTTACCATGTTCAGTCAAGTAGTTAATGGTGACAAAGACTACATATGGTATGTTTCTGAGGGAGTTATCTCTCTTAAAGAGAACGTCCAGGGCCACACCAAACTCTGGCCTCTGAGAGATTCCAATCTCTTTGGCTACGAGTTGTCGTTGTGATATCATCAGTTTAGAATTCCTTTGAGCCACTTTTAGAGTGTCTTCACAAGATGGTGTACCTTGCTTTGAGTCAATGCCCATTGACTTTCGTCTGAGGAAAAGCATCCTCTTACGGTTCTTTTCCTCCGGACTCCCAGAGCCTGGAGTCTCTTCCTTGTCTTTTTCTATTCAAAGAAACAAAAGAGTTGGTGTGCGCAAGTAGCAAAATAAAGTATATCCCCTCCTCACATGTGAGTTAATAATGACCTTCTTTCTTTCCTGCTGAAAAGAAAGTTATCATCTTCTTGAGCTGGAGCTTGGACTCTTCTTCTGTCGATTCCGCCTTTGACATATCATAACAGATCAGCGTGGGACTGAGGAATCTTCTTGTAAAGGAATGTTGTTGTGTGAAGTAAAAAACAACAACAACAACAACTTTAGCTAAGGGGGCGCTTCTAAGGCCTCCTTCGAAAGTGGCCCTGAAGAACCAGCACACCTTATTTTGAGCTCGTCATCCTTAATGAAAAGTTTTTCAAGCCAATGAATGTCATTGGTTTAATGGTCAGCAGGAAAGCTGGAAGAAGGAAGATTTTCCCAGTGTTCCTTCGTTTGGTCCACTCTTGTTGCCCTCTCTTCACCTCTTTCTGAAGCTGAGTTCACAATTTCTTTCTCAATTTTCAACCAGAGAAGTTGACGTTAACTTACCTTGCCATAAGAAGTAAAATATCACAATAATAAAATAAGAATTCCCTCTAAACGATGTAATATAATTCCTCATTTTAAAGGAAAATTAAAAAACCCAAAAAGGGATTTTACCCCGACGACGAGGGCAAACCCATAATGCGTGTTTGATTTTTCATTGGACCAAATCAAACGTTATAATGAATCAAATATCAAAAAATGAGTTGTGCCCCGTTAAACTTCACACTTCTTACCCCCCCCCCAAATAACATAAATAAAGGGATTTTACCCCCACTCCTGGATTGAAGCTCTCATTCTTCTATTCCCTCCATTCATTCACACAATGGAACACCATCAGGTGGACTTTGGCTTGCGGGCCATTCTGGAAGATCCCATTACCCTTGAACTGATGGTACCACCCTTTCTTCTGATTTGGGGGGGGGGATGTTTGATCAAGCTTGGCTGGCCAGCTTGGGCCTCCTTGTTTCAAATTCCCTTCTTGGGTGATGCTAACTTCACTTTTCTCTGATAACCAGGAAGATGCAGTGATTGCAACATGTGGTCATTCCTTTTCACAAGCAAGCATTGCCAAATGGCTCCAAGAGAAGAACACATGTCCTCTATGCAAGCAACGGATCAAACCAGAAGACCTTAAACCAAACTACAGCTTAAGAAGTGCAGTTGAAAGGTAAGAGATGCTTTGTCCTCTTTCTACAGGCCTGCAAGCACTATTTAAATTAACTAATCTCTCTGCTCTCTCTGCTCTCTCTCTCTCTCTCTCTCTCTCTCTCTCTCTCTGTGTGTGTG